>JAAAKG020148560.1:0-10228 GCA_010014905.2 Druon quercuslanigerum | reverse complement strand
AAAATATTTAATTAATTGTTTTAATTAATGTAATTAATTAAATTTAATTAATTAATTAATAATTTCAAGTCAATAATTTAATTTTTTACCTCCTAATCGTCTTTTATTGTGTCCGGAAAATGCCCCGAAAAATACAAAAAAAGCAGTTTTCTATGAAATTCATGCTAAAGTTGGTATTTTTAGAATTTTTACAAAATCTACAATTTACAATTTTTCCTTGTTTAAACAATTTGTTTTCCTTAAAATCATAAAAAGTTATAATTTTCAGAAATTGATGACACAATTAATAAATGTTTAAAGTAATAGATTTTTCAAGGAGATTTAGTAATTATTTAGACAATTTTTGAAGAGTATTTGGTAATTATTTAAAAATGTTATTTGTCTAAACATTTTTTTTGCCTGTAAAGCGTGAAAAGTTATTATATTCTGAACGTAATGACACAAATAACGAACGTTGGGATTTTAAAAAGGATATTTGGTAATTATTTAAACATTTTTAATTTGTTTTTAATTTGTTTCTAAAGGATTTTTATAAATTTTTTAAACAATTTTAATTTGTTACAAAAAAATGTCCCTTTAAATCGTGTAAAGTCATTATTTTCTGCAATTATTGCACAATTAACGACTGTTAAGCGTACTATTTTTTGTTTAGGATTTTCCACAATTATTTAAACAAATAATGTTTGAATTAATAAAAAATAAACTACAAATTAAAGCACTAAAAGAGAAACTCTTGAATTTTTAAACTTTTAAAATCGAAGTTTAAAAGTTTTTTATTTCAAAAATGTTGTATTCAAATGATCAATAAAAATAAAAACGTATAAAATGGAAGGCGCTAACGCTTTTCAAGTGAACAATTTTTAAGAATTAATCAATGAATTTTACAATTTTCAAAATTATACTATTTTAAGTAATTTTAAGCTATAAAAATTAAAAACGGAAAAATTAAGTTATTTCTTTAAAATTGAACACTTTTTAAATTAGAAGTTAAATTACTCTTATCTTGAATATTTTAAACATCCTTAAAAATCTTACAAATTTTAATTCAAAACCTTGAAAAATCTAGAAGTTGTTTAAAAAAATTTCAAGTTCGAATTTTTCCTACAATTTTTAGAGAATCCTGGAAATTAAAAAAAGTTCTTGAAATCTTCCAGATTCTTTTTTTGATAATTCTGAAAATCTTTTTAAATATTCTTTTTGAATAATTTTTCAAAATGAAAAATCATTTTCAATTTTTCTATGAATCTTAAGAAAATGTTTTTATTCTTTTGAAGCCCTTCACAATTCTTAAAAAAAAATGCAGAATTTTTCGTTTGTAATCTGCACAAATCCTCGCTTAAATTAATTGAAATCATTTTAAAGGTTTTACATTAATTTTGAATCTTTTCAAAACTTCTAAATATCTGTTAAAATTACTCAAATTTTTTCTACTAAAAATAAGTGTTCAATTGTTATTTATACATAAAAATGCAACAATTGCACTGAAAAATAAAAATTTGTTTAAAAATAACAAATATAAAATTGTAAATTGTAACGTTTAAATTTTAAAAACTCTTCGAAAATTAAAAAATTAAAAATGGAATGGGTTCAAAATTTAATATTTTAATTGAAGATAGTTTCTAAAGTTTCAATCGGACATTTACTTTTTTTAATGAATAAGACTTTCGAATTGAAACAGTTTAATTTTTGACGTTAAAATCTGGAAATTATTAAATTTTTGACGGATTTAACATCGCTTTATCAAATTAATTATTGCTCCCTTTTTAATTCTTAAAGCACAGATCCATTTAAAAAATATTTTATTTATTTATATTCACAGATCATAAAATAAAAATATTTATTTTCAAAAATTTTCAACTTTTAACGCTTTTATTTTTCACTTGTTAAAGTCTTGAAGATTGCATTTTAAAGTTTTTTAAATTAAAAATGTACGCTTAAAAATAAAACTCTAAAATTGAACATTTTTCAATTAAAAGTAAAAGTTTATAAAAACTACTTCTTAACTTTTTGAACCATCCTACTCTTATTTGAAATCTTATGGACTTTTTTAAAAGTTATTATAGTCTTAAATTTAAATAAATTTGTCAATTTTTAGATCTGAAAATTGATTCCAAAAATACCTGTACTACGGATTAAAAATAAATAGCAAGTTATTATTATTTTGTAAAATGTTAAGAAATTAAGGAATACACAAATCTGGACCATTTTCATTTCTTAACATGATTTCTTTTTATTAATAAATTATATAAAAACGGTAGGATTTGTTAATAATTTAAATATTATTCCAATATATTATTAATATTAATATTATAAATAATTAATCTATAATATTAATGAATTGATTAATAATAGTTTAAGTTTCAATAACCAAAATATTTTTTGATCTCAAAATTGAATCGTCAAATATTTAGTTTCAAGAATTAATTTTTAAAAACAAAATTAATTTTCAGCCAATGAATTAATTTTTAACAACAAAAATTTTTTTCAACTAGTAAAATTCAGCCAAAAAAGACAATTTTAAACCAAACAGTTGAATTTTCATTTTAAAAAGGATAATTTTTGAACTCAAAATGGAATCGTTAAATACTAAGTTTAAAAAATTTATCCTCAGTTTAATAAAATAATTTTCTACCATAGGGGACATACTTTAAACAAAACAAAAAAATAATTTTTAACTAAATATTTTAATTTTCAACAAGAAAAAATATCAATTTTTTGAACGCAAAATTGAATTCTTAAACATTTATTTTAAAAAATTAATCTTAATTTTAAAAATTAATTTTCAATAAAAAACGAATTTACAAACACTAAAAAAGAATAATCTTAAACCAAAAATTTAAATTCTCAACTAAAAAAGCTTCATTTTCAACCTAAAATAGAATGCTTATATATTCAATTCAAAAAAATTAACATTCAGTTCAATTAACTAATTTTCGGCAAAAAAAAAACGAATGTTTAATAAAAAAAGATAGATTTTGAAACAAATAGTTTAATTTTCAACAATTCTCAATAAAAAATAAAACTAATTTTTAACTAAAAAAATATCTTTTGAACTCAAAATAGAATCGTCAAGTATTCAGTTGAAAAATTTACAAAAAAATGTTAACCAAAAAGACGAGTTTTTAACCAGTTAGTTAAATTCTAAAAAAAATTAGTTTCAACAAAAAAAATCAATTATCTAACCGGAAATACGAATTTTGTACAAAATACATAAATTTTCTACCCGATAGTAAAATTCTGAACTTATCAAGAATAAATTTCCAACTAAAAATGGAATAGTTAAATTTTCAGAAAAAAATGAATTTTTATCCAAAAATAAACGAATTTTTATCAAAAAAAGTTCTATTTTCAACAAAATGTGAATATTCCGCTTGGAATATTGGAATATTTAACTAAGTTTGTTAAATTTTTAATTAAGGAAATTAATTTTTAAACCTGCAAAAATTTCTCAACCAAACAAGTTCAGTTTTCAGTTGAAAAAAAAAATTTTTAAATGTAATTTTCAAAGAAACTATTCAATTATGAAAAAAAAAGAGATTTTCAACCAAAAAGATGAGGTTTTAAACAAGGAAATTAATTTTTTAAAAAGATCGATGTTATAGCAAGAAAGACGATTTTTTTTATAAACACATGAACTTTCAACTGAAATATACAAATTTTCAATCAAATGGTTGAATTTTGAACTAAAAAAAATAATGAATATTCAACTGAAATAATTCAATTATTAAATTTTAATTAAGAAGATTGACTACTACCAAAAATAGCGAATTTTTAACTAAAAATGGAATAGTTAAATTTTCAGAAAAAAATGAATTTTTAACCAAAAACTAACGAGTTTTTAACAAAAAAGTTAAATTTTCAACAAAATATAAATATTCCACTTGGAATATTAGAATATTCAACTAAATTAGTTAAATTTTCAATAAAAGAAATTAATTTTCAAACGTATACAAAAATTTTCAATCAAACAGTTTAGTTTTCAGTTGAAAAGCAAATTTAAAAATGTAATTTTCAACAAAACAGTTCCATTTTGAACAAACAAAACAAAAATATTTTCAAAAAATGTGATGAATTTTTAAATAAAATGATGAATACTTTACTTTAATACTTAATGACTTTTTAACCAAAAAGATAAATTTTTAAACAAGGAAGTTAATTTTCAAACAAGATCGATTATAAACCAAGAAAGGCGATTTTTTTTACAAAACACATTAATTTTCAACTGAAATATACAAATTTTCAATCAAATGGTTGAATTTTTAACTAAAAAAATGATGAATCTTCAACAAAATCCAAGAATTTTCAAATAAAAAATATAAATTACCAATGAAAACTTGAATAGTTAAGGTTTTACTTAAATTAATTTCTACAAAAAAAAATTAATTTTGAATCAGAAATATGATAGTTAGATTTTCATTAAAAAAATTAATTAACACTAAAAAAAAAAGTATTTTCAACAAAATAGTTAAAAAGAGTAATATAAACCAACTTTTACAAATAAAAAATAATTTTTATTCAATTAAATGCAAAAATAATTAAACATTGCGATTTTAAAAAAATTTAGCGCACTCTCAAGAAAATTCCTGGACTTAAAAAAAAATTCCCCGACATTTTCATGTTTTTCTAGGTATTTGAAACCTCCTGGAAAATTCTCGATTTTCCAGGTTTCCCAAGTGAGGGTCAACATCCAATTTTCATTATCAAAATTAAAAAAAAATTTCATTGTAACGATAATTTTCGACATGACTCTCAAATTTTCATCAGGCTGAAAAAAAGTAATATTAATTTTTAGAAAATAGAAATAGAGAAGCACATGCAAGATAAGAATTTTTCCAGATAGTCTTACACATTTATTTTTAACACTGACGTGAGACGATAACGTTACATACATTCGGAAACATATATCATTATAGTAACATCGAAAATTTCAAAATTTGTCCATTGTACCTGCAGGTCTTCATTTTTTATAAATTCCGAAAATAAAAGCAATCATGCAAACATGTAAAACATAGTGAACACATATTTAACATGCTTAAAATGCAATAACATCAGAAACGTCTTTGAAACGAATTTATCGATATTTAACAACAGTTTCGCCGTCTCAGTCAACAAAATATAAAATTTACTATTTTCGAAACTACAATCACAAATTAATTTGCATTTCAAAAATAGCAAATTTCGTTTTTACCGAAAAAAAACACAATTAAATAATCCAGCGCACTGAAGTAGTTAACTATAATAGATGTAATTTTGTTTTAAACATATTTACAGTCATAACAATTGGACTGACTTGGTAACATGACTGAACACTTCAGATACGCTATAATAAATTATTTCTAAATTTTTCTACAAATCGAGTTACAAACACACTCAGGGTGTCTACTCAAATATTTTGCATTTAAAAAAAATGTACTTCGAATTTGAATACAATTTCTCGAGTTTGTTAATAACATTTTTTTTCAGTCCTTGTAAATAATTGCACATAAATTTTCAATTCTCTGTACTATTAATTGACTGTTTTTTTTTGTTATTTGTGAAAGTAATTTTATTAAACCATAGATGAATTTTTACTCAAATAGTTTAATTTTTAATTTTTTTTTTAGTTAAATTTTCTAACCAAGTAAAAAATTTTCAACTAATTTTATGAATCTTCTACTAGAATAGTTCAATTTTAAACCACAAATATGAATCTACTACAAAGAAGATTAATTTTCAACAAAAAATAACGAATTTTCTACAAAAAAGTTGATTTTCTCAAGTTAAAGATATAAATTTTCAATAAAAAAGTAAATTTTCTAACAAACATTAAAATTCGTAAACAAATAGTTTAATTTTCAATCAAGAACGACGCATTTCCAACAAAATACACGAATTTTTTCTAAATAGTTGAATTATCAATTTAAAAAAGATCAATTTTCAATCAAATAGTCGAATTATGAACTAAAAAAACTAAATTTTTATCAAATTTTTAGGCTTTGGGACAAATTGTTTAATTTTTGATTAAATAAATTAATCTTCTACCAAAATACATGAATTTTCAAGCAAAAAGATGCATCTTTAAACCAAAGAAACGAATTTTCAACCAAATTTAATTAATTTTTGTAATTTTTGACCAAAGTTATAAACTTTCCACTAAACTTATGAATATTTTACTGGAATAATTGAATTTTAAATCAAAAAGATAAATTTTCGACTAAAAAATATGAATTGTAAAAAAAAAACATAAATTTTCAACTGAACTGTTGAATATCTAAGTCAAAAAGACGAATTTTCCAGAAAAAATCTTAATTTTAAACCCGAAAATATCAATTTTCACAAAAAAATTTCATTTTTAACCCGAAGATACCAATTTTCAGTCAAATTTTTTAATATTCAACCTGAAAAAAAGAATTTTAACAAGATAATTAAATTTTTCATCCGTGATAAATTTTAAACTAAATTTCTAAATATTTTACTGAAATAATTGAATTTTAAACCAAAGAGATAAATTTTCGACTGAAAAAGATGAATTTCCACAAACATACATAAATATTCAATAAAATTGTTGAATATCTAAGTCAAAAAGACGAATTTTCTAGAAAAAATCTTAATTTTAAACCCGAAAATATTCATTTTGACCAAAAAATTTCATTTTTAACCCGAAATTTTTCAATTTTCAAACAAATTGTTTAATTGGAAACCTAAAAAAACGAATTTTAATAAGATAAATAAATTTTTACATCCGTGATAAATTTTAAACTAATGTTCTAAATATTTTACTGAAATAATTGAATTTTAAACAAAAAAGATAAATTTTCGACTGAAAAAGATAAATTTCCAAAAAAATACATAAATTTTCAATGAAATTGTTGAATATCTAAGTTGAAACGACAAATTTTCTACAAAACAGTTGAATTTTGAATCCGAAAAAATTAATTTTCACCAAAAAATTTAATTTTCAATCCGAGGATATGAATTTTTAAGCAAATTCTTCAATTTTCTACCAAAATTTTACCAACCAAGATACATGAATTTTCGAGAAAAAAAGAGAAATCTTTGACCAAACATTTAATAATTAAACGCTCTGTAACAGAACAGAACAGAATATTCAACTGCATTAGTTAATTTTATTTAAAGAAATTAATTTTAGAACAAAAAACGACTTTTCAACTGAATAATTGAGTTTGTCGTAGAACGGTTTAATTTTCAATAAAACAATTAATTAAGCATTTTGTTAGCAAGAGTTTAAAAATCGACCAAAACGTTGAATTTTCAGTTGAAAAATTAATTTACAACAAGAAAAAAACACGAATTTGAAAGAAAATATTTAAATCTAGTAATATAAATCTAAGTTTCCAATGAAAAATAATGTTATTTAATTTTTTATCACAATTTAAACAAAAAAATGAAGCGCGCTCTCGAAAAATTTCTCTGACTTAAAAAAAAAAACTTCCTTGGAATTTCCACGTTTTTTCCAGGAATATAAAAATTCCCTTATAATTAAAGGTTTTCCAGATGAGTAGACACCCTGCCACATTTCTCTACAAATAGATAATAGAATAACTTATAATAAATATTTTGGATAAATGCGATTGAAGAGATTGACTCGACGTAAAATATGGAGCCAATTTATAAACTAGACTAAATTTTAGTGGCTAAACTAATTCCAGTTGAGTAACTGGAAGCGTGCTTGGAAGAGTCTTCAGATTCAAATGAATCGTCTTTAAATTCAACTAAGAATCACATTTTATGATTATTATTAACATATAAATAATTTCTAATATTCTAACAGGATGCATTTGAGCCGGAAGACTCTAAACTGTGATCTTTTGTCTTATACTTAAATTAGAGTTACTTTTTTAACAAGAGAAGAATGCTATAAACAAGCGAAGGTTCGAAGAATGGCCTGCAATCTCCTTTGACAAGAAATTTTCTTATCTTATGATAATAATTACAGTAAAAAGCGACAACAGGGTGGCGATTCGGCCGACGATTTCAAATTTCCGGTAATTTTCTGGTCAAGTTTTTCAATTTTTTAATACAACGGAGGAAAAAATTGCAAAATATATTCATTTTAAAACAAATATCCAAATTTCCCACTAAAAAATATCAGTTTTTTTTTACAAAAACTGGTCCAGTTAAGCTTACAGTTAAAAAAATTATTTAAAAAAAAAACAGATTTTTAACAAAATAGATGAATTTTGAAACAAGAAGACAAATTTTCAAACCAAACAGTTAAATTTCGAACTAAAATTTATGGAATTTTCAATTGGTATAAGTTAAATATTCAGATAAAAGAATTACTTTTTCAAACAAAGTAATGAATTTTTAAATAAAGTTATGAATATTTTACTGGATCATTTGAATTTTGAATTAAAAAGATGAGTTCTTAAACAAGAAAATTAATTTACAAATAAAAAGATTAATTTTCCACTAAAAAATACATGCTTTTTTAACAAAATATTTGAATTTTTAATTAAAGGAAACAAATTTTTAAACGAAACAGTTGAATTTTGAACGAAAAAAACAATAATTTTAAACCAATCATAATAGTTTTTGAACAAAACAATAAATCTTCAACTGAAATAGTTTAACTTCCAACCACACAAATTAATTTTTACTAAAAAAAGATAAATTGTAAAGCACAACTAAAATAATTAATTTTTAAGTTCAAAAAATTAATATTCAACTGAACAGAAGAATTTTTAACTAAAACTGATGGAATTTTAAATTGAAACATTAAAAAAAAAGTTACATTTTCAAACAAAATAATGAATTTTTAAACAATAAGATTAGTTTTCAAATAAGAAGATTAATTTTCTATCAAAAAATACATGCATTTTTAACGAAATAATTAAATTTTTAATTAAAGAAGACAAATTTTCGGTCCAAATAGTAGAATTTTGAACTAAAAAAATAATACATATCAACCGAAAACTTTAATTATTAATTTTTTAGTAAAAATATTAATGTTTAACAAAACAGATGAATTTTCAATTGGAAGAAGTTAAATTTACAGTTTAAAAAATTACTTTCAACAAAAAAACTAAAAAAAAATAGTTACATTTTCAAACAAAGTAATGAATTTTCTCCTAAAACTGTAAATCTTGAACTGGAATAGTTGACTTTTTGACCAAGGAGATTAATTTCTAGCAAAAAGAATAAGTTTTGGACTAAAAAGGTTCTTTTGTCAACCAAAAATTGAATAATTACATTTTTACGAAAAAATTGAATGTTCAGTCAGAGATAAATTTAAAAGTAAAATTATAGAATAATTAATTAAAGTAATAGTTACATTTTCAGCTTAAGAAAATACTAATTTTTAACCAAAAAATATTCCAAATAAAAAACAAGTTTTCAATCAAACTACTTATTTTTCAGCCAAAGAAATGAATTTTTCATTAAGACGATGAAACTTCAAGAAAAAAATTATTGTTAACAAAAGAGTTGTACTTTCAACAAAGTAATTTTATTTCCAACTTAAAAGATGAATTTTTAACTAAAATGATAAATATTTAACTGGAATACTTCGAATTTTTACCGAAAAAAATTGTTTAAACAAATATGTGGATTCTCAAACAAATACTTTAATTTTTAAAAAAAAAAATTCAACTCTCAATCAAATAGTTGAATTTTCATCCAAAAAAGTTACGTGTTTAACCAAAAATGAAATAGATGAGTTTTCCGATGCAAATTTAATTCTGAATAAAAAAAGCGTATTTTCATCGAAGAAGTTAAATTTTCTAGTGAAAATTTTCAAACAAGTAGTTAATTTTTCAAAAAGAAATGAATATTTAAATAATATTATGAATCTTCACAACAGCAAAAAAAGAATTTTTAACAAGAGTTTAATTTTCAACCAAGGTATTTTATTTTCAATCTAAAAGAAGAATTTTAAACTAAAATGCTAAATATTTAACTGAAATTCTTCAATTTTGAACCGAAAAAAAAGACATTTTAAATAAGATAACTTGCAAAAGAAACGATAAATTTCTACCAAAAAATCGATTCTTAAGGAAATATGTGTGATTATAAATATATAATAATGTGTGAAATATGTGGGAAATAATAAATCTTTAACTGGAATAATTGAATTTTATGCCAAAAAAATTAAATTTCAACTATAAAGATTAAATTTTTAAAAAATACGAATTTTCAACAATGTACATAATTTTTCAATCAATTAGTTTAATTTTTAAATTTAAAATATCAATTTTAAACCGAATGGTTAAATCTCCAACAAAAGAAT
>JAAAKG020148559.1:0-10228 GCA_010014905.2 Druon quercuslanigerum | reverse complement strand
ATTTTTGTTGCAGCTCCTTTGGAACCAAAAATGGGTTCCAATGGAAACCCCAGTTTTTTTCTGTTTATGCTTTTTATATGTACGAAATTCTTTATATTTTTAAGGTTTTTAAAACCCTAGAATAAAAAACTTAACGTATAGATTATACGGTTTAATATGGACAGATTGCTATGCCAAATGGCATAAATATTTCTTAGTGTTTCCTTCTGTATGGTTACAACTAAAAAATTTGCTCAGAGTGTCTCTTCACCTGGAGATTGTATTGACGCATCATAAAAATACGCATAACTTAAACATACTTTACATTAATAAAAAATTCCATTAATTATGTTTGCTGCCAATTCATACACAGGTGAGACAATTAGAATTATTGATGAAAGAATTACATTGATATTGATGAAAACGACAAAAAGTATAAGAATTCTCTCCTGTTCAAGTGCGATAAAATAAAAACGTATATATGAAGAAACAGTTTTTAAGCCACACTTCGATTAGATAACAGTACAAATTTACAATTCATTAACCCTAGTTTCCAAAACATTGCTCAAACTGTAAGTGAAGAGCAAGGGAAAAATGTTAGTCTTCAATTTTTCCCAGTAACAAAAAAAAATATATAAAAATTCGAAATCATTGTAACATAAAATAAATCCTTATACTTTTTGTCTGAGTCAGAGTGAGGCAAGCATCCTAATGTTTACAGTGTTTATACTGTAATCTCCAACTGTAAACCACCGAGGTTTTATCAACAAAAAATTTATTTTCAGATGCAGATTAAATCTAGCACCATCAGATAATTGATGAGGAACCGATATAAAATTCCTCTCAATAATTCGATCTCCAGCAACAGTGTCCAACGTGGACAAATGACGGCCCAGTGTTCAACAGGTGACATGAACGGATAGAGTGGCCCGTAAGTGCTCATCGAGCTGGTGCCACCGCGCTCTCACATTTACGTACCTGCCAGTGTCGGGCGCCCGACTCTTGAGCTCATAGTACATGAAGTCCTGTGACGTCGAGAGTAGAGACAATGCCTGTTCGAAATCATTGTTGTATTCCAAATCAAAGTCCTCAGCGTTCGTTAGAGCGGCCAAATCGAAGCCCATATCTATCCCGGATTCGTCCATTGTCAAGCAGGATGAAACCGCGGATGAAAGTCAATGAGTTGATGATCGCGGCAGTCCGAGAAAGTTGCTCGACTCTATGCTGGTCTCGTCGTGGTCCTCGGCAAGATAACGGCGATGACGACACACAATCCGAACACCGACCAGTACTGGTACCGCCCGCGAATCCTCAGACCAGAGACCACTGATAACGCCAAACGTATCACTTGGGACTCAAATCACCGCATGTTTATAACCTTATTACTGAACTTCGAATTTCCGATGGAACCACATTTGGAATGATGCCACTCTCCTCAGAGAATTCATCCAATCGCAACTGTAACTCAATCTGAATTGAAAGAGAGGATAATTTCTATTAATTTCTTCGTTCACCAGATTTGTCTAGAGTTCACTTTCTACCATATCTATTTATCCACTATTTCTTGGTAAAAAGAGAACTTTAAAGCGATAGAAAAATATTCCTAAAGGATGTCAGTCTTTAACCATGTCCAAAATCTGGAGATTCATAACACATTTACAGAGGCAAGAAAACTGTCTTTGGTTCGATAGAAAAAATTAGGCAATACTGACTAAATGACTAGAGCCAACAAACTTTCCTCAATTCCTCTCCAAAACCGGCATTTTTTCACAGCTAACAATTGAAACACGTCAGTTTATATTAACGTAATTGATAATTGCCAAACAAAAAAAATATTGATTCATTCAATAACTGACATTCTGCAAATACTGTTCAACATAAAGTCATGTTGTTTACATTTCAGAGGAACTATGTTTCCGAGATAGTAAGATCCCGTAGTTCTAGCCCCTTGCACGCGATGGCGCTGTGAATTTAAAATTTGAAATCGAAATGACTTAAACATATTTGGCAAGGATTTTAAATATATTCCCCTCTTTGATACTATTATTGATTATAAATTACCGTATAGAAGAACCTTAACGCTTTAATTCTCAAAAAGGAACAATTCACTAAAAACGTCACCCTACTTTCAATCTATCATAGAAGTATAACAGTTCTTGTGCAAATATCGCTAATCAGTATCTGTAAAAACAGGTTTAAGAAATAACAGTAAATGTATAAGATCTCCAGATTTTTGTATAAAAAATTGACACTAGAAGATAAGCCGGTACTTTGTATTACATCACAAAATGAGCGTACTTTGCAAAGCAAAACTTTCCTGGCATTAACTTTAACCAGAAAGTGTTCACACACGACAGATGTATCGAAGTAATAAGGTAATTATGGAATACCTATATTAATTATACCTATTAAAAATCCGCTAACACAACCCTGCGTCCTTTCATAGAGCGCAACCAAAAAACAACTCCCGATCCCCGGAGAACGTCGCGAGAAACTTTGTTGGCGAAGAGTTATGCGGCGGGATGCGGGGCGGGAGATTTGACAGCGTATGAGTGAGAAGAGATTGCAAAGAGGCGGTGGGAGAGACAAAGAGAGGCAACACGGAGCAGCGTAACGGGTGAAACGACAGGGAGTGTGTGAGAGAGAGAGAGAGAGAGAGAGATATGGAGGCGCTAACTAGGAGGGACAAATCACGTGCGAGCGCGATGACACTTGGACCGCTTTTTCGCGCACAATCTGCACCAATAATTCTGCGCTGTCAAGAGTCGATCGGCCACAATGCGCGCGTGCGAAATACAAAAAGACTTCGGCCTGAGGAGTGCGAGAGTGCACGAGTGAATTGCACGATACCGCACATGTTTCATATGTACGACTTACGAAAAAAAAGCACTTACAACGAGCACCGTTCACTTTGTTCGCGCGAAGACGACCAGCGCATTGACTCGTTCATAGGTTACGTACTGTTCAAGAACATGATTGTGTCGGCTACGGACATCTCGCGGCGCCAGAGAAAACCGCTCGCGGTCCTCCCACTCACCCCTTCAAGGCATTTCTAAATTTGTCGGGAATTAAAAATTGTGTAGCAAACTAACAAATTTTAATTAGGACCCCATTTGCAACGTGACAGATGAATAAGTAACAACAAGGAGGCCTTTAGAACTATTCAATAGGGTGGCTTAGAAAACATTTTTTTAGAGGGCAACGATTCCTGCGATTTCATTCCAAATCCGAAAAAAGAAATTCCCTATTTTTTTATTTTTTTTATTTATTTTAGGAGGTGCCGGTTTTGACTTGAAGTTTCCCATGTAAAATACATGGGGAAAATCACTTTTTTGAGTTTTTGGAATAACTTTTTAGGGTTTGAAAAAATGTGACACTAAAGTATAGGGGCTTGTAGAAAATTATCCAATGAAGAATTTCATGTATCAGACATGGGTTTGGCACCTAAACATACCCCCACGAGTACCTGCAAACTACCATTAAAGCCAAAAATGTCAATTCCTCATGAAATAGACCTGTGGAGCGCTGTATTCTGGTATTTTTTTACTTAAACTTATTAATATTGGTCTAGTGGAATATTTAATAACATTGGTTCATTAATTTTTAATTGTTTAAACAAATCAAATGTTTAAATATTTATTTTGAAAATTCTTTTTTTCCCTAAAAATTTTTACTATTGGTCTAGTGGAATATTTATTCACATTAGTTAATAATTTGCGATTATTTAAAAAAATTGAATTTGTTTATATAATTTCGGTTATAATTTTTTTTGACAAAACGTAATACTGTAGATCTAGTGCAATATTTGTCAATATTGGTTCATTAATTTTTAATTATATAAACAAATTTCATTTGTTTAATGACAAATTTATTTTAAAACATTTTCTAATTTTCTAATCAATAAATTATTATCTATTTTCAACAACCTTTAATTGTTTTAAACAATAGTTGTAAATTTAAAAATTAATTAATACACAACCTTTATTATTATTATTAGTTGAAAATAAATAATAACAAAATAACTATTGAAAAATATTTAAAAATAAATTTATGTCACTTAATGGAAATAAACCGCCAGTTCAAAGAATCTTTGAAGAAAAAGAAATATTTTCTACACGAATGGAATTTGTTTATTAAGCAATGTTTTTAAATATTCCACTAGACCAACATCAATAATTTGATAAAAAAATTCAAAACAATAAAATTAATTAAACAATGTTGATAAATATTCCACTAAAGAAATATTAAACATTTTTAATAAAAAAATTATTTAAACAAATTCTATTTGTTTATTAAATTAAAAATTAATGAACTAATGTTAATAAATATGCCACTAGACCAAACTATCACGAGCGTTTTCACAGATTTCTAATGATTTTAAAATTTGCAAGAGTTTTTAGCAATTATCTAGTTCAATTTCAGATAGATATGAATTTTTTCAAGATATTTCACAAGATTATATACAATATAAAAAAAATTTCAAATATTTACAACATTTTTACGAAATTTAGCGAGACTCCAAGGATATTTAGGTATTTCGTGACATTTCTAGGGATTTTAATAGTTTTCAAGGGATTGCAAAAATTTGAAAGTCATTCAAACGATTTTGAATGATTTTAACCGCTTTTAATAGACTAAAAGGAGTTTAATCAGCTTTCAATAGAAAGCCAAGGATTTCGACATTCCTTATTGTAGAGGTTGAAGTAAGCGGTGAAGTTCAGCACTTTTAAAAAATCGATTATCTTTTGCTTTTCTTTTTGCTGAACCTCAAAGGGAAATTATGATATCAATAAAAAAATTTTTTTAATACAGTAAATATAATGCAGATTAAGGAAACAATTATTAGGACATCATGAACCCCAAAATTAGGGGTGTAAATAAGGGGTAAGTGGCTAAAAATCAACAAATTCGCTGAAAAACATTGTAAAGGGTTTTCGTGGGTGGTTAAAATAATTCTAATAACTATGTTTTCAAAATCCTCCACTGTTTGGATGGTTTGTCGCTATCATTCTCCTTTCTAAGAGTGGAAATGGCCGCCGAGAAGCTGAAAACGCGAAATATCGCAGAATAGAATTGCATATGGTTTTCGTGAGGGGTTGAATATCATTTCAGCAACTATTTCTGCATTATTCTCTACTGTGTGGATGGTGCGTCGTTCTCTCCACTCTAGGGAATATTCGAAGAAGGCATTCTGGAGACTTTATATTTTTTTCATGATTTGACCTTAACAGTTAAATATATTTACTAATTATACTGTTAATTGTTTATCCTTAAACTAGAACGCGTACGCCAATTATTTTTCTGAGAGAATACGTTTCTTAAAGTAAGATCAAACAACTTTCATTTCCAAGGTTACCATTTTTTTTAATGAATATATTTTTTAATTTAATAAAATTTTGCAAGAGAGCTAATTATATTATCATTTTAATAAATTATTGATACAATATTAGTACGATATTGTACCGATATTTTATTTAAATAATAATATAATAAGAGACAACTCCAAGTACTTTTTTATTATGATTTATTCAAAAAGTATAGATATTATAATATTGTATTATAATATCTATATTTTTACATGCTAAAAAATTAAGAACACATAGATTATTGTTACCGCATATTTCTTAAAAATAGTGAAGTCATACTTACTGGAGAGTTATAAATAATCTGTTTAATTTATACTATATTCTCACACAACCTAAATTACATTAAAAATGTATAATACTCGCTTTAACAAAAGTATTCTCTCAGAAAAATAATTGGCGTACGCGTTCTAGTTTAAAGGTAAACAATTTACAATCCAATTAAGTATATGTAACTGTTAAAGTCAAGTATTCCCAACATTGGGGGAACGAGGAACTATCCACACAGTTGAGAATAATGCAGAAATTGTTGCCGAAATGATATTCAACCCCCACGAAAACCGTTTTCAATTCTATTTTGCGAGAATGATAGCGAGAAATCATCCATACAGTTAAAGATTTAGAAGAAATGGCTATTAGAATCGTTTTTACCACCCACGAAAACCATTTAGAATGTTTTTCAATGAATTTTCTGATTTTTAGCCACTTACTCCTAATTTCAACCCCTGATTTAGGGGTTGATAGTATTCTGATAACTTTTTCCTCAATCTGCAATACATTTAATACAATTTACAAAAAATTTGTATTGACATCATGATTTCATGCTTAACTTCACCCCTTACTTCAACCCCTACAATGAGCAATGTAAGCATTCATACATATTTTCCTTTAATCCACGTAACATGAAATTTATTTATTTGTTATTTTTTGATATTAGATTTTAAACCAGAAAAATGCACTTTGACCTATAGTGCGCCAATGCGACTTGCTGCGAATGTTATTTGCTGCAATTTGACTACCCGCATTTTATCCCGTTTTTTCTGAACTTTGTAATTTATTCAAAATGAGAGACACTGCAATATGACTTGTATATCCATGTTTTTTAAAAAAATATGGATAATTTCAAAAGATTTAATCAAATTCATCAAGATTTCCAAAAAGTTTTTAGGGTATTTAAAAGATTTCAAGAAATTGCAAATCTTTTAGGGTATTTGATATGATTCCAAAGGCCTGAACCCTAGTTTGAAGGATTCCATAAAGGTAAGGGTTTGGGTCCAAAGCGGGCCCTAAAAATGTTCTTCAGTAAAAGATTCGGACCCGAAAGCTTTAAATTTCCTTATAATCCGGACCCTTAATGAAATATTTTTATTCAGAACAGATGTTAAATTACATTTAAACTAAAATACAATAAATTGAGTGATTAGGTGCAATAACAACCTACAACTAGTAATAATATTAATCTTAATAAGAATTATTATTCTTATTCTAGTTCGGTAAGGTCTCAGTTAACCCAAATTCTATTTTCTCCAAATTTATTAGGTGTACAACTTTGCTTCCGCGGTTTTTTAATAGGTGGCTGCAGCGACAAGTGCCGGTTGAAACAGACAGGTAAAACATTTCATACAGTAAGCTTGGGTATCTGCTAACATAACGTCAGCAACAAATTAGTGAATTTGTGTTTGCATCACAAGTGCATTCTCGATGAAAGATGTCAGTTTTCAAGCCCAATTCTCGTCATTTTCGGGAAGTGTTGATTTTCTCTGGAGGCATGTCCGGGCGTAGTCCGGATCGTAGTGGACCCATTTTTCGTCGCCGGTCACGATGCGATGTAAAAACTCCTTTCGATTCTGTCTTCGAAGTAGCTGTTCACAAGCAAAGAAACGGCGTTCAACGTCTCTTGGCTTCAATTCGTAAGGAACCAAATTTCCTTGCTTCTGAATCATTCCCATGGCTTTTAGGCGTTTCGAAATTTCTTGTTGACTGACTCCCAATAATTTGGCTAATTCTTCTTGAGTTTGGCACGTGTCTTCAGCAAGTAATGTCTCCAGTTCTGTATCTTCGAAAATTTTCTTTCTTCCACAGCTATGCCGCTCCTCGGCATCAATATCACCGCTCTTAAAGCGTTGGAACCACTCTTGATACGTTCTTTCACTAAGAGCAGCCTCACCGTAAATACTTGAGAGCATTTGGTGAGCCGCAGCCGCAATTTTCTTCAAATGAAAACAGGAAATCAACACTTCCCGCAAATGACGAGAATTTGGCTAAAAAACTGACATCTTCGATCGAGAATACACTTCTGATGCAAACACAAATTTACTAAGTTGGTGCTGTCGTTATATTAACAGATGTCCAAGCTTACTGTATTAAATGTTTGACCTGCCTGTTTCAACCTGCACTTACCGCTGCAGCCATCTATCGAAAAACCGCGGAAGCAAAGTTATTTTCCTAGAAAATTCAAACAGAGAATTACGATTTCGGGAGTTGGAAGTCCGCATAGTATAAAGTCCGGAAAGTCGATAATAATAGAACTAAATAAATAAATATCGAAAAGATTTCGCCACAAGTATGTTTCTTGAATTAAACTAACTCAGACATTAAAACAAATGTGAAGTTCTAAATGTTTAAGTTTCTTTGTTTTTTTCTCTCGATAGAAATATATATTTCCAAATAGATATTAACAAAGAAAATGCAGTTACGTAAGTTCAGGTTATGTCAGGGAATACTTGCCGGTATTTGATGTTTTAGAGCACAATCAGCTAGGTCTCATAGAAGGTCTTACAGAAAGTCTTATGTACACAATTTAAGGACATGTTAGGAAATTCTCACTGGAAATGGATATTTTACAGCAGAAGCAGTTTCCCCCTATATAAAATGTACAAATTCGCAAAATGCAAGGTTATGTTAGAGAATAAAAGCAAGTCCGAGTGAAATTCTTCGACTTGGTTTCGAATTGAGTTGTCCCCAATCAAGACATGCTGAAGTCGAAAAGTTCGATTTCAGCATGTCTCAGTTTTGAGACGGAGCCAGGCTTTAATGTATGTCTTATTGTTGGATACAATTTTCTGTGTCTTGAAGACATATATTTATGCATTGAGTGTCGATTCTGTACAAAAAGGATCATTCTGACTGTCAAAAAAACTAATCTTTGTTAACTATTAAAGAAGCTTTTATATATATATATATATATATATATATATATATATCATATACATTATATGATATTACATTATATTATACATATAATCAACTTATTTACGGCTTATCGTTTGTACTATAATTGTTTGACGATGATACCGAAAATGTTATTTGTTTTTAAGTATTTCTGAAGACGTAGGAGATCGTTCTGGGAAGTTACAACTTTAATTTTTTAAAGGAAATTCTTAATGGCTATACTCGCTCAGGCCCACAGATGCTGAGTTTTTTTATTAAAACTAACTGATTTAATAATTACAAATTTTTTATTCGTCAATTTTTATCTCATTTTTAAGTCAAAAAAGGTTTGTCTTGAGACAAGTAAACGTCGTCTTAGCTAAGACAAGGCTCGACTTGAGACAAGTAAACGCTGTCTTACTTCTCGTGGCCATAACAGTAAGACGAAGGCTTATGTCTCGACTCAGTTTCCAGCCGCAGCCAGATATCGGTGTCTTGGAAACGAACTCAATACATCACCAAATCGAACTCAAGTCGAAGCATTTTCACTCTAGGTAATTAGCTGTTTCCCAACAGAAATAGTTAGATCATTCAGGAAACTTACAATTCTTCCCGAATTTGCATATTGTTCATCAGAAACCGTTAGGTCATTCCGAAAGCTTAACAGTTTGAACAATTTTAGGTTATGTTAGTAATTTATCGTCAGAATTAAATATTTTAACTAAATAGCTTAACTAGATAAACAGTTTAAATAAAGAAAAAGTACAGATTTTTAAAAAGCATATTTTTTCGAACAACTGTTGATTACAAGTAATTTGATGTTATTTTTTTTTTGTATAATATGGTAATCTACTCAAATATATTTTTTGAATATGGATATTGTAAGTTTTCTAAAAGATCCAACTGTTTCTATTGAAAAATGTTTTATTTCGACGAGAATTCCATGAGATAACCTACAATCTGTGCACTTTTAAGTTTTCCTAAAGACCTAAATCTTGCCGATGAAAAGTATCCAAGTTGGGTAAAAACTCGGCTCAAATTTCCTAGTATAACCTCAAATTGTGTGCATATGTAAGTTTTCTGCAAAATCCAACTGCTTTCTTGATAAAAAATGTGTAATTTCTGCAAGATTTCCCTAACATAACCTGAACGTTCTTTGTCAAAATATATTTAAAATAATATATTCCACTCGATAGAAAACACTTTAGAAACTAAAACATTTAGAAACCTACATTTTTATTAATATCTTAGATTATTTAGATTAAGGAACCTATTTGCGGCGACATCTTTTAGATATTTATTTTCATCATTACCTACTTTCCTGACTTTATACTATGAGTACTTCCAACTCACGAACTCGTACTTCTGTTGGAATTTTTGAAGAGAATCAATTTTGGGAGAAACAGAATTAGGGTTAACTGAGACCTTTACCTCTTCTTCCAGCTTACTTTTATTAGCAGAATTCACTTATTTTCCATGTACCTTCATGAAGAAGAAACTAAAAAGAATAGACTTCTGAAAATCCACCACTATTCCATCAAATTTCTTTTATTTAATTCACTTTGTATAAATTCCATTCGATTCAGGGGCATCAAGTAAATTCAGGAGAACTCAAGTAGATTCAAAAGTAAATGAAAGTGAATTTAGAAGAATTTAATAAATAGGGGTAACCAGTACAGTGATTGGCAGTTTACAGAAGGCAGTATTCATCTTTCTCGTTAAAAAAATCTAATATT
>JAAAKG020148558.1:0-10228 GCA_010014905.2 Druon quercuslanigerum | reverse complement strand
AAGCATGGAAGTATCTAATGGAGGCCCGAGGCTGTCCTAGGGTCTACGTGGCTCCCCCTACCAGTAGGAAGGAAGAATCAAAAAGCATGGCCCAACTGGACCGATTCTTAGCCAAGCACACCGCCAACTTGGCCAAAAATAAAACCACCAATATCCGCAAGAAAAAGTGATCATTCTTCCGTTTCCTCTCTGGCATTCTTCCGAGATAAGATATGAAACCGGGGTGACCCTGCCTTCATGGGACAACAGCTTACTGTTGCGCCCTCTAGCGGAACCTCTCTGAACCAATCCTTCCCTCTCTTTCTATCTTAGAAGGAAGAAAGACTGTAATCATCACGCACCCAAACGAGGAGGATATGTAAGACCATATCAATGAAAGTCATATTTGTCTGTTGATCTTAGGTTTTTTAAGCAGGAAAGATTTATTATTAATTTTAATTTTTAATTTTGTTTGTCTACTAGTCTAAATCAATATTATTAAAATAATGATAAATCTTTAAGATTGTGAAAAATGTCTCTATTTCTTCTGGAATCCGAACCCAGGACCTTCAGATTTCCGGTTTAATGCTCTGAAGGTCCTGGGTTCAGATCCCAGCGGAAATAGAGACATTTTTTTCACAATCTCAGAGATCTATCAATATTTTAATAATTTACAAAGAACATTAACATCTTAAATTAATAATAAATATTCCCTGGCCAAGAAACCTAAGATCAACAATAAAAAAATTAAAATAGTTCATTAAAGTTTCTCTTCCGAATATGGAAAAATAACAATTTTTTTAGTTTTGTAGTTAAGATATACAAAAGGATTGATTAAAAGCAATAACTTTTAATTATCTTTAAACACTTTTTTAAAATAGACTTTTTTAATGATAATTTCACTGTAAATTATAAACTTAAATTTTAAAAAACGTTCATTCAAATCTAAGCATTAATAAAGTTCTTAGTTATAAAAATAATAATTAACAATAAAAATATCACGAAGTTTCAAGTTCTATGTAGTTAAAATATTTTTTATTCAGAGTCCAGTTCAAACCTAACTATAAATATGTCAGAAGAACATAGTTTCTTCATACTTTATGTTTTTATTATTAAAGATAAATGGAACATTAAACAGAAACTAGGTTATCAAGAGTTTAAGCTCCTTCTGTTTTAAAGGCTATTTTCAAAAAATCTGTGAATATAAATGTAACAATTTGAGTATTCCGCGTTCAATAAAAGAAAATTTTAATATTGTTCGTTGCGCTAAAAACTTCTGATACTTCTAATATATTTTCATATACTGGATGAACATGACGAACCTCTTAATCGTCAGGTTGTTCGGCCTTTCTATCAGTGAGTATACGTTCTTAAACCCAAATTAATTTAAGAAGTTTTTTGAGATTTTGTCAGCAGTTAATATTTTACAATTTTATTTGCATTTATACATCAATAATTTATAAGCCACGAAGCAAAGTTAAAATTAACACCACAATTCAAAAGAGGACTATGTCTACCGAGGAAGAGATAACTTATTTTTTAACGGTTACAAAATTAAACGTTCCTCTTTCACTTTTTTCGAAAAATTGCTTACTCTTCAAGCAATTTTTAATGTTGAGAAAAATGATCTGTTGGAGTTGAAAAAGGAAATTTTTGAGAAGAATAATAATTCCGACTTGGAAAAGAAAAACAAGAATCTACTTCCATGTTAAAGTGTTGCTGAATTAAGGAGATTGAATTTATTCCGAAAAAAAGAGAGATCGCCCCAAATATTTTCAAATATTTTTATTAGTAATTTGTAAAAATTTTTGAAGTTTTATAGCGATTTAAAAAATTCAAAAAATGTTATAAGTATTTTACGTAAGACCGATTCTAAATTCAATATTTTCAATATAAAATTTTTCTTACAATAATATCATCTCTCAAATTGACTTCTGCTAAAAAAAGTGAAATAACGTGGACTATTCTCTATAATAAACATACCAACAGAAAATAAAGTTAATTTTGTTTCGTCTAATTTTCTAGTGGGTTTAAATATTATTTTTATATTGATCAAGAAATATATACAAAGCCTTAACACGAGAAGGTTATTTCCTTTGCAGGTACAAATAATTATGGAATGAGGCTAAAGATTAAACTTCTGTTTTTTTTTGCTATTCAATATGAAGAATTAATAATTCATTAAACTTTATACATTTTTTTATGTCTTTTTACAGAATTAAGCTCACAAGCACTTTGGAAACACGATGAGACTTCAGAACCTCTTTTACAAAATATGCGAACCAGCAGTAATTCAGGTGGTCAGTATTCCTTTAAAAATTATTTTTGAATAATTATTCATTTTCGAAATTAAATTTTAACATAATGAAAAAGAGATACATACTCAAATAATAATTTTGAACTTTTCAGTTTTTCTTTCATTTGATGAATGTCATTCCTACTAAAAATTACCATCTTAAGATTAAATTTCTTCTTCTTTAGTCTCGCTAAAAGGGACAACATTTTAAATTAACTAAAATAAAATTTGATATTAACTTGTTACACATTTTTAACTCTTCCAAATGTCACGCAATTTTTTTTTGTCCATAAAAAAAATTTACCTAACAGATTATTTTTCTACCAAAATATTTGAGTTGTCAACCTAAACAGACAGATTTGTATTAGAACAGTTGAGTTTTCAACCAAAAAGGATGACGTTCTAACAAAATTTATGAATTTACGATTAAATAATAATTAAGTTCTCTATCGAGGAATCAAGTTGCTAACCGGAAAACGATAAAAAGGGCAAAAGAGGGAATTTTTGAAAATTTTAGGACTGAAGATTAATTAATATTATACCATTAGGCCCTTTTTCACTTTCCGAATAGGTATGACTCATTCGGAGAAAAAAGAAGTAATATGGCGGAAGGGTTATAAATTTTTTTAGATCGGTGTGGTAACTTTGGTAATTTTTTTATTAAAAAGAATCATAAGGATGAATTATTCGCTTGTTCTGGTACTACTACAACCGTGGAAGGCCAATCCAATCTGTCAATTCTATCAATTTGGTCGTTCTAACGAACTAAAAATCTATGAACACACGAACAGACAGAAAATTTATTTCCGATAAAAAAAGGGTTTTTAAGAAATTATATCTTTAACCAATAAGATGATTTTTGAACTTATATTTTTAATTTTTTATAATAAAGGAAATATTTAAATGTTTAGATAGAAAAAATTCATTCTGAACCTTGAAGAAAAAATGAATTGTCAAACAACTGGTTAAATTTTCAGTTAAACAAAATTAATTTTTTTAGAAAAAGGATTTTCAACCAATTAATTATATTTGCAAGGGAAGAAATGATTTTTAAAGTTACATTTCTGGGTAAGAAAATAATTTTGAACTTAAAAGAAAACAAAATTTTAACAAGATAAATCACTCTTTAACCAAATAAAGGATCCTTTATCTAAATAGGAAGTAGGAAAATATTCAGTCATAAGATTTACTTTTAACTAAAGAAATTAACTTTGAATTAAAAGAGTAAACCTTCAACAAACATAAATCACTTTGCTCCACTGGAAATCGAACCGCAGAAAACTTTCGATTGCCAGTCGGGTGCTTTTCCGATTAAGCTATTGAAGTGATCGAAAGAAAAATATTTTTTTAGAAAACACTCTACCTCAATCGAAGTTTTACATTTATGATACAAGTAATTTCAAGGAATCTGTGTTAGCATCAGAGGTAGTTATTATCGATCATTGTAGAAGTTATACCAGAATCTGTGAAAATAGAAATCAAAACTATGGATCAAGTTAACTCTCCAAATAAAAGAAAATGCCTAACGTCATTTCTAACATGATTAAAAACTTTTTTTTAAATTTTAAAATTAATTTTTTCTGAAATAAGATCTTCTCATTTCGCTTCATTATGAATCGAGCGACAGTACTTCCGATTGCCAGTCGGGTGCTTTTCCAATGAAGCTATTAGAGTGATCGAAAGAAAAATCTCTCTTAGAAAAATACTTTATCCTAAGCCAGATGTTACATTAATGTGAGGAGTAATTTTAAGGAATCTGTATTATCAGCAGAGGTAGTTATTATTTAATATCTAAGCTTTATTCAGAGGGAAGCAAAAAACAGTCAATCAGATTGCTGCGCGAGAGAGGCTGGTTTCACCAACTTCGATTGAATCATTGTTAACTGACGTTGGGTTAAAGTTAACGCCATATTCAATCTCGAATTACCCTGTGCGCGTTCCACCACTTTTTTTGGAGGGCGCGGTTAGCTAACGAGATAGTAGTTTCAAAATAACTCCTATTTTACTTTAAATTATTCGCGTGATAGGCTACCCGTCAGTCGAGTGAAAAGCAAGGTTTTATGGCCTTGCAAGCCAAATCCGAGTAAGGTTAACGCCTCGCACGTTTCCACACTAACCTAAAAAGAGTGAATTTTTTTTTTTTTTTTCATGTTGTATTTCTCTTTTATTCGTGATGTGATTGCGTTATCCGTGATCTATCATCAGACGACCTCAGAACTTCTTCTAAACATTCCACATTTCACAACGACACTGTACTTTTAGGTGAAAGGACAATTAAGTCATCCTAAGCGACCAATCTTGACCGATTAGATTTAACGGTGGTTAACGCGAGTTAACCGGCTGGTAAAAAGTAGGGGAACGTGTAACTAGCTTTATCGGAGGATTAACTTTTTAACCGTGGTTGGTGGAATCGGCCCCAAGTATTTTAAGTTGTGACATCAGCTGACAAGATGTATGTACAATCAGGGCTAAGCAATAATACCAATTCCTTCGAGATAAAACATAATTTAATTAATAACTTGAAAAAAATTGTTGTTTAGAGTCACAAAAAAAATTATCGATTTTATTATTCAATACAATAGCTTTTGATTGATAAAAATAATATCCGAATACACTTATCGTGAAAAATAATTATTTTCCAAGTTATTATGAAAACAAAGTTTCGTCCTATGTATTTGGTATTATTTTTTGGCCCTCAGCGTGCAGACATCTTGGATTTCCGCAGGTAATCTGAAATGCCTAATGGCTCAATTTTACAAATTGCGAACAACGCACCTTCTAAAATTCAATGAGCATTGCAATTAGCAAAGCTGTCAAAATAATCAAAAATGCATTTAGACTTGGCTATTTTAAATCGTAAAAAGTCTTTAGGAAGTCATAAATGAGAGGATTAGGCGTCAAATGAAGTTTTTCATGTCGTACCCCAAGAAGCGAACACAGAGTACCTGAGACAGTCCGTCTTATTTTTATTATTAAAATAACATATAAAAGATACGGGCGAACATTTACATTGATACGCCCCTGACTCGGAAGTGAACATCCGAGTAGAGCTAAGGGAGGATTCGACGAATTGTTCGATCATGCGATCGATTGCGTGCGCCATCGGCCAATAAGTGGGGATGGGACCAATGCACCTTATATATTGATCCCGATATCGGTACCAGGTCTCTGTTCTAATCCAAAGATCTACGAGGAAGCAACTCTCTTGGTCTCTCTGGCTACCTGTCACTTAAGGCAGAGCTTTAAAGTTAAAAAAGGGACGTTATTAAAGGAACGCTAGTTCTGAGGATTCTCCTTCATCATTAGAAACGTTACTGCAAGAATACTATCCTGATTCATTTTGAATTAGAGTAGTAGAATTGAGTTTGGGAATTATGGCATTTAGTGAGGGAATTTTATATAATTTATCACATAGTGTGTGCGACATTATTGTAACGACTTTGCACTTTATCTCACGATAAAGACCTCGTTGTGCATGGTCGCACTAGCTATTGAAATTTTAATGGGTATGTTAAGTTTGATTCTTAAAAAACAAGAAGTGCTAGAACGGAATTTGTAACGACTTTGCACTTTATCTAACGATAAGGACCTCGTCGTGCAAAGAAAGTTCTTGTCTTGTTTTTAAATTATATTGGAGGAGAATCCAATCTAGTTCTTTTTAAAGAATTATTAAAATTTAAAATACGCAATCATATCTCGCTTGAGTGAACTTAGAGTCCATAGTTTATTACAGAAAAAAATGATTTAGAATTTCCATGGGTTAACTTAACTGCTGTTCTTTGAATTATTCATTTTTAGTTATATAATGGTTAAGGCTTGTTGTAAGGTCCTTTCAGTATTGGAACCAATTCACATTGTTGGTTGCAATTTATTGGGCAGGAAAAAGTAAAGGCAAATTAAACGAACCTCTCAATGAAAATAAATATCATTGAGATAAGTTTAAAAGGCCACACTGCTATTACCAAAAATTAATCTAATTTCTGGTCACTTTTAAGATCTTTTTCCAAAACTAGTCAACTGAAATAATAAATAACTTGAAATTATTGTAAAAGATCAAAAATAATCTCCGGTTAATAGGAAGATAATGTTACATACCCAAAGTAGTAGATACAGTTGGTCAATACAAGAGTTATTTTTGTTGCAGGTATATGGTACCCTGATATTGATGCTTCGTTAAGGCTTTGTTTTTTCCGTGATTTCTGACTAAATGGAAAATAAAGTTTTTTAATTTTAAAATTAAATATTTTCGGAAAAAGATCTACACCCTTTTCCAAGGAAATGACGTTAAGTATTTTCTGTTATTTAAAGAGTTAATTTGATCGATAATTTTAATCTCCATTATCACATATTGTCAAAAGACATCGACACTGATGAATAGTAACTACCTATTATGTTAATACATATTTCTTTTATTATTTTACCAATAATAAATTTTAATTTCCAGTTTAAAAGGATCAATATAATACCACATACTTTTTTTTTAATTGAAAAATGTAATTAATTTTTAAACGAAAAAGAAAGAATTTTCAACAAAAAAAATACATTATTTTAAATTAAAAACATTTAAGAATAATGAAACTTCAATTGTAATAAACATTTACAATTAAAGAATTTAAAATATTGAATAATACTTGCAATTACTACTCTTTTAAATTTATTTTAAAACTTCCAGCTGTGAATCTTTAAAATTTAAGAAGATTTTAGATATGAAAATTGGAAGCTTGAATTTTGATCTTTAAAATCTTCGAAATTATAGAATATAAAATTGCAAATTTTCCAAAGGATTTTAACCGTAAAGTTTAAAATTAAATATGGAGAAGTATGGAAAATATAATTCTTGAAATTAATAAAGAAAACTAAAACTACTGACAATTTTCATTAACCGAATTCAAACATTTTAAAATTTAAAACAAACAAAATTAGGAATTTCAAAATTAACATCCTTACATATTTTTTTAGAAAATTTATATTTTGTAGTTGCAAATTTTTGTAATTGTCTAAAGTTACCTTTTTCGTTTGTTAACATTTTTATTATTTGGTCAAAAATTGATTGATTTTGCTGAAAATTTAACAAATTTTTTTAACTCATCCTTTTTGGTTCGGAGCTCATCTATTTTTTTGAAAATTCGCTTTTTTTCTTAGAAAATTAAATATATTGCGTTAAAAATCCACTTTTATTTTTGAAAACTTATCATTCTAGTAAAAAATTAAAAAAGTAACTTTCTTCTTAAAATTACGCTTTTCCTTTACTAAAAATTAATTTTTTACCTAAAAGTTAAGTTTGTACATTTTTAGTTGAAAATTCTTCCGTTTTTTGGTTGAAAATTGTATTATTTGAATAAAAATTCAATTTCGTATATTTTGTTGTATTTTTTTTTAGTCGAAAATTGATCTCGCTGTTTGAAAATGTTTTCCCATTTTTCTGAAAATTGTAATATTTTGCTGAATTCATATTTTTCATTCAAATTTGTAATTTGTAATTTTTGAAAAATTGTAATTTTTAATTTGGCAAATTGTAATTTTGTTTAAAAAATAATTTTTTGACCACTGAAAAGTTAGCTATTTCACTTATGGTTGGTAATTCTTGCGTTTCTATACAAAAAACGTATTATTTTATTGAAAATTTCAATTTTTTTCACGCAAATTATACAACTTCATTGAAAAAACAAGTTTTTTTATTAAAAAATTAAGCTATTTTGTTAAAAATTTGCGAATTTCCTTAAAAATTCGTTAATTATGGTCGAGAATTTAGCTTCTCTGTTAAAAATCACTTTTGTTGTTGTTGAAAATACACCTGTTCGGTTTAAAATTAATTTTTTTAGTTGGAAATTTAACTTCTTTTTTTTTTTTTAATTCTGGTTTCCTCGGTTGAAAATTAATGTTTTCTTACCTGAAAATTCAATTTTTCTATTTTTTGATTAAAATTCTAAGTTTTTTTTAATTTTCTTGACTTACATTAAAAACCAAATTTCAAAACTACCCTCCTATGAACTTTTGGCTTCTACTACAACTTTCCCATCGCATATCATGGATTGACATCAGGCAGAAAAAACTTCAGAAATTTTTAAACTTTTTAACTTCTTTCATTTGAAAAGGAATCCTTTTCTGTTTTCTGTTACAGAATTAAGTGCCGAACTGCATTTCAATGATTAAAAAATTCCTCCGACTCTGCAGAATTTACGTGAGTCACGATCCTATCTTTCTTCCCATTACAATCTTAAATATTTTGGACCCTTAGCAAGACCAAGACGAGATGGAATTTCCAAAATCGAGAACACCTTTATGTACGTCCACCGAGACCATTATAAAGTCTTGAAAAACAATTTTCATGAAATTCTAGGATTTTGGCTCCTAGATCATTATTATCAATTATGTATTGGTAATAGCCCAGGGACAATGAAAACAAAGTGGCTATACAAAAAAAGGTCCCTTACAAAGGAAGAAATAGAGTTTATGGAAAGCCATAAGGGGCAAGACGGGTCACCTTATTTTTATTTACAATAAGATAATCATTTTTCAAACAAAAGATTTACGATAATTTCGTGTAATCATAGGAAATATTGATGAACCCCATGCAATCTCTTGTAATTCTTTCTGTGGTTTAAAATATAAATATAAATATAATATAAATAATATAAATAAGCTGTGACGATCAGTGAATTTTTATTGAATAAATACAATATATGTTTAACACATAAGAGTATGAAGTGGTAGTGAATGCAAATTTGATAAAAAGAGTAAATTTAGGATTCTATTATTATGGCTATTATTTTCATATAATTTAATAATAATTATTGTTATTTATAGAATTAGAGTAACAATTTAATTAATAATTATATTATTTATATTTTTAATAATATGATGGTTATTTACTTTTTATTTAAAAATAATTGATTTTAGTCTATTTGAGCCAACAGGCTCTTAATTTGTTTAATTCTTTTACCAAAAATTTTTTGAAATTCATTCAAACTCGTTGCGATATTTGTAGCATGTTTCTTATTTTTATAGCCTAACTATCAGATAAACAAAAATAATAATTTTCCACAAATGGCTGAATTTTTGATCAAACAGTTAAACTTCTGAACTGAAAAATATGACTTTTCTGCAAAAAAAGATTGACTTTTCACTGAGAAGTTTAGTATTATTCCCAATAAAAACAGAATTTTCAACAAAATAGTTGAATTTTCAGAAATCATTTTTTAAATAAAATGAAGAATCATTACCAGGAAAGTATAGTTTTCAGAAGAAAAATTAATTTTTGACCAGAAAATATGAATCCTCAACCAAAAGTATACACTTCTTCCGGATACAAAACAAGGAAAAAATAGTAAGCAGAGTATGTATAATTAAAAATAATGTTGATTATCATCGTTAAAAAGTTAATTAACAGAAATAGTATAATTCACTTTTGAGTTTTAGGAACATTTTTTTTTGTGTTTTGTTCATAAGTTTGACTCAAGACACCTTAAAAGACACTACTGCGCTTCTCCATATTTCAAGTTTTTTTTAAATATGTATAATCAGTGTGACCGAAAAACTCATTTTCAAAATTCTCTGACATTTCCTGATTTTTCCTTAAACAACTTATCGTTTTCCCTTACCTTTTGGTCCAAAAAATATGACTTTGCGACAGTAAAAGATGATTTCCCGATTCAAAAGGATGGACTTTCAACAAAATTCTTAATTTTTAACAATGAAAAAATTATGTATTTTGAGATTGGAAAATAATCAAATTTTCAAGAATAATTTTATTTCTAAAAACACGAAAGAAATTCTATCATTAAAAAATAAGATTTGCAAACTATCTCACTTTTCGGCTCATTAGAGACATTAATATCAACAGAAAAGAAAAAAGAGGGAGAAAAAGAGAAAGAGCTCGAAATATAGGTTCTCTATTGATTCTCCATAATGTTGAATTAATTCTCTTTTGATTCTCTTCAGTCTTAGATGTTC
>JAAAKG020148557.1:0-10228 GCA_010014905.2 Druon quercuslanigerum | reverse complement strand
TTGTATTTTCTTCTCTTCTTCTGCTATTTTTTTATCTTTGCTTTCTCTAATTAGTCGCTTGAGTATCCTATTTGTGACTTTGTGCATCCGGCGCCTCAATTCTGGTTTTTTTACTATATATATATATATATATACATATATCAGTATGGACGCGAGCTAACATTACCATACTGTAATAATTATTTGTAATTATATAACAAAATCGCAAAAGCAGGATGGTAGCTGCAAAGCTATATATTTTTTTATAATCCAAAATATTTTAAATTTAACAAACTACTTTACATGGTTGATTAATTTGTAACAAAAACTTCCCAATTGCTGCATTTTCTCACTCTTTATCAAAAGTACTATTATAATGTTTTTGAAGAGTAATATAAAATGTTATATTGATATATGTTACACTTTAATTGTTTACAATTTATTCTAAAAAATTTTTAATTGAACATATTCATTATATCCCATTTTGGATGTAAGTGTTGTAAGTAAAATTTTGAATTTTGTAACTATCACTCAAAATTTATTTTTGTACAGAGAGTAAAACATTTGTATTTTTATTTGTTATTTTTGATTTTGTAAGTTTACTCTTCAAATTGAGTAATTTTTTTTATAAGAAGTAAAATATAATTATAATTTAACATATTTATAATTTTTATAATAAGATATAATTTTCCATCTGAAAAGTAGTAGTAACTCAATGTTTTAGAATGGCGGCTAAGGGGCTAATAAATGTATAAACACAAGTTCTACAATAATGCAATATAAGCAAATGCTTAGCTATATAAACTAACTTGAAAAATTAAAAATATTTTGGATTTTTCAAAAAATGTATAGCTTTTTAGCTATTATGCTGCATCTGCATGATAATTATTGCAGTTTAATAATGGTAGTTTATGTCAATTCTGATAAATACTACAAAAAACCAGAATTTTCGACTATTTTTCAAAATTTTTTTTATTTTTGTCACCATATTGGATCATGTTGAAAAGGGTTTGCAGTATTATAGTAGTACTCAGTATCAATATTAAGAAAAAAAACGTGCAAAGAAACGTTAATTTTAACTGCTTTTTTTTAATTTGTCGGATTTTTGGTCGCCATATTGGATCCGCCATTTTTTTACGTAATTATAAACAATCTTTGTAATATTTTAGCAATAATGTGTATGAATACTGCAAAAAAAGTGCAAAAAATTCACTGATTTTAACTGTTTTTTTTTGAAATTTTTCCGCCCTTTTGTCATAGAACTAAAAACTGTATTTGCAGTATTATAATAGTATTTATTATAAATACTAATAAAAAATGTGCGAAAAAATGGTAATTTCAAATGTGTTTTTGCAATTTCTCTGATTTTTGGATGCCATATTAGATCTGTCATTCTGCCATAAAACTTAAAACAGTCTTTGCAGTATTATAGTAATACTCAGTATCAATATTATTAAAAAAAATGCGAAGAAACGGTAATTTCACCTGTTTGTTTGCAATTTTGCTGGTTATTGGCCACAATATTGGATCCTCCATTTTGTTACGTAATTATAAACAATCTTTAGAATATTTTAGCAATAATGTGTATGACTACTACAAAAAATTGCTAAAAATACGCTGATTTCAACTGGTTTTTTGCAGTTTTTCTGATTTTTGGCCGCCATATTGGATTCACCATTTTGTCATAGAACTAAAAACAACCTTTCCAGTATTATAGCAGTACTCAGTATCAATAATAATAAAAAAGTACGAAAAACGGTAATTTTAACTGTTTTTAAACCATTTTTATAAATATTGGCCGCCATATAGGATCCGCCATTTTGTTCCGTAATTATAAACTACCTTTGGAATATTTCATCAATAATGTGTATGAATGCTGGGAAAAGTTAAAAAAATACACTGATTTTACCTGTTTTTTCTGTTGCAATTTTTATGATTTTTGGCTGCCATATTGGATCCGCCATTCTGTCATAAAACCTTAAACAGTCTTTGCAGTTTGATAGTAGTACTCAGTATCAATACTGATAAACAATTTGCAAATAACGGTAATTTTAACTGTATTTTTTACAATTTTTCTGATTTTTGGCCGCCACATTGGATCCGTCATTTTTTTACGTAATTAAAAACTATCTTTGAAATATTTTAGCAATTATGTGTATGAATACTGCAAAAAAGTGCAAAAAATTTACTGATATTACCTGTTTTTTGTTGTTGCAATTTTTCTGATTTTTGGCCGGCATATTGAATCCGCCATTTTGAAAATTATATAAATAGTAATAAATACTTTTTTAACGTTTTTACGCATAAATTATATAATTATTATTAATTTACATGATGTTATAACAAATGTTTCAATGATACCAATTTTTCACATTTTTCTCTCGTGAAAATCGCCATTTTTGTGAGCGCCATCTTGAACTTAAAAATTTCCTTTTTCTGAGGTATTTAAGTGCAGACATCGCGTGCACTGATTAGACAGGTTTTGAGATGCTATATAGGCGTTATAAATGTAAAATTCGAGTTTGAAAAAAGATCATGACACTTTTGGTACTTCTGCGGGAAAGACGCCATAATTAATTTTCCTAAAGAGATAGGTCAATTTTCTAAACGGATTTGAAAAGAGTGACTTTGAAAACATAGGATACTGAAATTTGGTAACGTTTTATCACCGCTGAGTATGTTTTTTAGTTGTTAAAAGTTCATGCAAAAATCCAGTGCTTTGTACTTCAAAAATTTTCCGGGCTTGTAATCAAAAATTATTTTGTCCATTTATTTGTTAAGGGCCTGTAAGACAAATAAATCATCCATCGTGGTGTGTATATTCTATAAACATTTACATTATATTAATAATTTGATAGGGAATTGTTGAAATCACCAAACAATACTAAAAATGAAAAGTATGAATCTTGCAGTTAAGATTATATAACTAAATGCAGACGTTTAAAAACACACAAAACACATTTTAAATGCAAATCGTCCGTGTTACTTTTACTTCATTTTTAGCTTACAGCAATATTGCATCTAAGGTCTATGTGAAGCCGTAATTTTTATCTAAGTGACTTTCTTTAAGGCTTATTTCAAGAAAAAACATTACTTTTTAATGTTTTCTGGTCAAAACGATAGAAAATAATTTGTTTTCTATTTGAAACACAATTAAAAGATTTTATGTTATATGCCTCGGGACACAATGAAATATGTGACGCAAGAAAAATGTAAAGCAAATGCTGGACCCTGTGCAGGCAAACTTAGCTAACCTCCATTACAACAACACTCTTGTTTTAGACACGCATTTTCAATGTTTTCAACGACAGCCATTAGGACAAACTCGAGAGAAGCACACAAAATCCATCAGGAATAGCAAACATTCATGGGTTATAAACTTATTTTTAATTTTAATTAAATCAACTGAAAGACATTCATATTCTGTAAAATCACATTAAATATCACAAAATCTTTTAAAATCGTTTGTATAATCTTGCATAGATTTCTCCCTTATGCATATGTAGCATTGTAGCTGAGATATTTAAAACATATATCTTTATAAAACGTGGAAGATTATTAATTTCTAAGAAACCAAACTTTCGTCCTCGAAAGTTGAGTCTTATCAAACGTATATATCTCATAATGTCAACGATGATAATATAGACTATAAAGTCTATTTAAGCGCTCGAAAATTTTTTTGTTACAGAGTTAAGCAAGTTCTCCTGTAATTAATTCATCAGTTTCTTTGTTAAATTTCAAATATGAGAAATAACTATAATCTGGCCCTATCCTCCATAATCATTCTCAATTCTATTGGTAAATAAAATAATATACAATATATCTGTAATTTCAAGTGAATATTTTTCAAGCGTTATGCAAATCCGTGTCTTGCGACGTGATATGCTTGAAACAATCTTTAGACGAACCTAACTGCCCACATAAAAACTACAACGTTTTCTAAATGCACTCTAGCCGATTTTAGTTTCCAAGACATAGCCGACACCTAAGCAGTTATCTCCGGCATTATACAATATTCATTATACAAAAATAGTTCTTTTGAATATTCTGCTTTGTTGATATCGGCCCTGATGTACTTATGGAGAAACTTAACTTAAAAATAATCGGGTGGGAATTAATCAAATAAGTGTGAAATTTATGTTTCCTATTACGACAGTGAAAAATAAAAGTGTTTTCTAAGACCGCGATGTATAATTGCGACGCATTAGTGATTTTTATCATCGACGGCAACCTGCGCGGTTTTTATTGAATTTAAAGGTTTACAGAGAAAGCGGCGACGTGCGCGAGAAAGCGAAAAGCCTGCCTTAGTAACAAGGATTCTCTTGTTTTTTATGTGGCAAAATCTAAATCAAGTGTTTGTTGTAACTTATCAGATAACCATTCGTACCGACATACCGTAATACACTTGTGCATAAAGCCTAGAATCCAATCTAGGTGTTCAATAACCTATTAAAAAGGAGATATTTCGGGTTTCAATCGTGTACAGAACTACGAATTTTGCCGAGGTTTCGTGAACATTGCAGTTCACTTCTTCAGGGCTGACCTGAAACTAGTGTATCAGGTAATGTTGTTCTTATGTATAATCATTACGATGCCCGCAATTGGCCAGAGCGCCCCAGCATGGAGACAGGCCGCACCTGATTGGCTAATCAAGTCTTATTTAAAAAATCCGAGAGGACGGAAAGCCAAATCGGATTGGTTTTAGCGATGACGGTTGTTTTATCAAATACAATGTTATGTCCTGTTTCGATATGATGTTCAGCTAGTGCTGATCGCGTGAAATGTTTTAGTCTGACTTTACTCTCATGATACTTTATACGTTGTCTCACCACCCTCCCGGTTACTCCAATGTAGACCTCGCCACAAGAAAAAGATATTTTATATGCACCTGGATCACTGAGAGGTGCCTTTTTGTCTTTAGGATTGTTTGGAAGTTGTCCTATTTTCGCAGGTGGTTTAAATATGGTTTGCATGTTTTGTTTGTTGAGAATTCTTCCCATTTGCTCTGTGGCACCTTGGATGTTTGTATAGGACTGTGGTCGTTTCTCTCTCTCTTTCTTTATTAGCTTGTTTTGAATTGTTTTCTTGGGTGTATTTTCTTATTGCTTTATACAAGGGAGTTGATGACCCATTGTTTTTGAGATGAGTGATGGTGAGAGGTGGCATGTAGGTATCTGTTTGTATGGGTGGGTTTTCTGTAAACTTCATGTCCCGATGTATTATCTGATTTTTTTGTAAACTAGTACGTCCAAGAAAGGCCATCTCCCTCGAGAGGATATGGTGCTACTGAATAATCATTAGGTTAAGCAAGAACATCAGTTGCCGCTGCTTGATCGCGTGACACGGCTTCCTGCAACTGATATTCATTTTTGTCGTTTTTCCACGCTAAATTAACGTTTTTTTTTAATCTACATTGTTCGTTCAGCTGAGATGTGTAGCTTACTCCGGATGTTATTCAGATTAGTGATAAGATCTCCTAGTGCAACTTTCTATATATGAGGATACGTTGAGGCAAACTTCGCCCCAAACTTATATCCTTTTTTGCTTTTCGTTTCACAGTTCGCTTTGTTATAGTAGGTAAGCACCGATTTCTCTTATATTGTGTTATCTCACCTGATGCTCTCGTACGGTATTTTTTGTGATGCTGGGTTGTCATTTCGTCGATCTTCGGAAAGTGACAAGCATCTCATAATCCTTAACAGACCCTCCATGATAATTTATCGGTTCTAGTGTTCCAACATAGCCGTTAAAGTCATGAGAGGATACTTATCTAGAGCCACCAAACTTTGTGAAATATTATGAGGAACAGTGTAGACAGATGAGATGAAGTGATCCCAGAAGAATAGTATTTCAAATCCGGCTCGCGATGAACTGAGCCTGACGCTGGCAAGTCGGGATTTTTTTGAGTTTGATATTTAATAAAGCTTTCATATCTCCAAGGCAAACGTTTATAAAAACTACAGGGTGGATTTTTTAGCCCGTTTTCTTTCTCATTGGTAGTGATATTAGATTCAGCTGGTGACGATAATTAAATAACTTAAATTATCTTCGTTTTCAGATTTAATAGAGAATATCAGGCTTTGTAGCACTGAAACGTTGAGTGGTAGTGAATTAGAAATTTCATTTGATCTTACACTGATCATTCTCCACAAGGGACTTGAGTTTCCTCTGGGCGTACGCTAAGACGGAAAATTGATCAACCCCACAAAAGTTCCGAAGATGGTAATGTAACACTTTTAGAGCCTCAATGGGTCTCTCTATGTACCCGTAGTATGTTTATTTGGATCATTCACTGCAAACATGTCCAAGCGTTTCTGGCTTATTCTGAAAAAAGATCTTCTCCTTTCTGAAAATGATACATATTACTTGAAAAATTTCACTCATAGCACCTGGCGAAATAATGCATGTATTTCTGAAGAAAGATTCTTCTTTTTTTCTTTCGAGTAGCTTAAGATAAAAGCACCCGACTGGCAATCAGACATCCTATGGTTTGATTTCAGGGAAGCAAACCTTTTTCAGGAACAATTTAATTTTAAAAAAAAATTAATTCATATCTCCATAAAGTCTGAAAATACGTTAATAATTTCTATTATTTTCTGACGATAATACAAATTCAACAAAAAATCTTCTTTATGCGTTTCTTATAATCTTCCTTTACGTCTATGCATTTTCTAAAGCAAGCTACTCTGTTCCTGCGGCTTCTTACATCTCTTTAAATAAGGGTCTCATTACACATTCTAACAAGGCTTTTCTCGGTCTGCTTTTGGGCACGCTGCCACTTACTTTACCTTAATATACTTGTTTCAGCAATGGGTCATATTTAATTCTTTTAACATCCCAAACAATCTCAACAAATTTCTTTAACAGGTTTCCATGCCATCTCTTTAATTTCACTCTTTTGTATACTTTTTTGCTCTGCTGATATTCTATCTATTATCTATTTTATTCTATTATATCTATTCTCTCATCGTTTAGGACAATGTTTTATATTGTTTTCATACCCTTTACTCAAAACTTCATCATTTTTGTTTTATTTACGTAATATTTGAAGCCTATGTTCTTCATGATTGTACAGTGACTCCCAAGATAAGCTCAGCTGTTTCAATGCCTCATTCCTAGACGTCACGTCCGTTTAATTCACGCGCCATTTGGAACGGTTAAGCTTTGGATTAACCGTCGAGGATCAACCGTCAAACTGGATATGCCTCCATCGGCTCTTCAGAGAATTACTCACGTTGATTCAAAGATTTGTTGATTAAAAAACATTCAGTTTGGCTGGGCAGACTATAGAGACACATCCAATTTGGTAGCACGGCGTTGTAAAGACATTCGTGGTTTTAGCATCGAGAATCTGTTTTACCGGCTGAAACTTCTCGTTCAAAAACTTTTAGCGACTCTAATACGCACACGACCATTTAAAAATATGAGCACGTTCGACTGATGTGCACTGCACCATGTCGAAAATGTTTAAAGCCTAACTGCTGTGCCATCCGTTTTTTTAGACGAATGGAAGAGTCGACGCAGCATCATTATTCAACATCAGTTAATAGTGGAAGTGACTTGTTACAGGATATTAAAAGTAGAAATAATTATTTTAATGACTTCTAACCTTTGAAGAAACCTTATAATCCAAATCCTCTTTTCATAATTTCTGTATTTCATAAATATCGAAAACCGGAGGATTAAGAAATTTTAGATTCAGATTTATTGTGACATGAGAGAATAGTCTAATTTTCTCTAATTTACGTATTTATTTGGCATAATTCTAAGCTTGCTATATCGAAATCAAAAAAATTTAAAATTGTGAACGTTTTTCAGCAACAAGAGCGGCTGTTAAAGGGTTAAAGTATAGTCACCACAAAAAATTACTATGTCTCAAAATAAGAGTAGGTTCTTAAAAAAAAACTCATCCACAATTTCTTCTTACAGAATTCAGTTCGCAGTCCAATAGAGATGGGCCTGAGAGACCCCGCTCGAATCTTTGGATACCTCCTTCTTCTAGTCGTAAGTTTAATAATATAATATAACGTTTTGATATCAGTTTTAGACTTTCGGCAGATATTCTCGCAAGCTTGAGTATGCTCGGTCTGTCTATTTACCGCACATTTGTGTGCAAGCATTTTAAAAGTTGTTACAGCTTCTTCGGCTTTAACGAACATATTTTCATCACGCACATCATGTTCAACTCTATTAAATTTATTTCTGTACCTCGGGCTGGCAGTGCTTATTCAGATGATAAACAATAATTTACAAATCATTAAAAATTTTGCTAAAACTTGTGTCGTTTTTCCATACATTTAATTTGATGATATTTAATTTAGGTGTAATTCAGGCAATCTGAGTCTTGTGTCAAAGGCAGTCTCTAGGCTCTGTTTAAATATTGTCGGCTAAATAAACTTAGATTTGGGAATACCCAGATATTAATATGAGTCGCCATCAGACATTGCCTCGATGACATTCTGGAAATCATTCTGTATCTCTTCTGTCCCGAATTCTTCTCTCGCTAAAAGGCACTGTTCTCTATTTATCTAGTCTGAACTCCATGTGGATATAATTGGAAAGCTGCTTGGTGACATCGATTACTTGTTGCAGTTTCTGGTGCGAACTAGCGTATAGCTTCATGTCACCCTTGTATAAAAGATGAAACACTTAACAATCATCCGCATTATCGCGTATTCAGAACCTATTAGACATGCTATTTAGTGTTTTGCTCAATAGTTTCAACCCTAAACAGAACCATAATGCACTAAAAGAGTCTTCTTAAAAGATACCTGTCGTAACCTTTATCTTGGCTGGGTGATATCTTTCGAGAATCAAACTTTCATTTCATCTGGAGGCTCTAATGTTCTTTTTATTAATCCTTGTATACAGTGTGCACCCAACTACTAACTACTAACAATAGTTAAAATTTTAAACTCAAAATCCAGTTCCTCCTCAACTTTGTTGGCGACTAATACAAAGCAGTTTTTTCGGAAAGAGTTGTTTAGAGTATTCTTCTTTTTTCATATCAAATGTTGTTGTGGATTCGTAAGCACAAAAAAGGAATGTCATTTTTGTAAATTAGATGACCATACCTATGTTTCTGGGTTTATTGAATCCAAATCTGATGTCCGCTCAACCCCATTACGACACCCTTTGCAAAAAGGTCTCTCTTGTTTTTAAAGTGGCAAAATCCGAATAAAGTGTTTGTTGTAATCCATCAGATAAATATTCGTACTGAACCTCAAACGATAAGTAAGACACACTGAAGAACCAAATTTTCGGGCTAAAGCTTGAGACATGGTGACTAAAATCATTGGAAAAGTGCTCGTGCTTTTAGGCTCAAAAGTCTAATCTTGGTATCTCCTCATTACCTCACTTTTTATTTTATATTTGGTGAGAATTTGCGGTTGAGGCCGTAGCGATAAGTCCATTATTTATTATGGACGCGATTCTTTTTGAAAACGATGATAACTAAAAATGTAATCAATTGGTAATTTAAAAATTTTCTGTAGAAAAAAAACTTATTATTATAGATAATTGTAAAATTTATCGCGCTGAGTGACATTTTTGGGTCCCAAAAAAGTAAATTTTTATTAGCCTATGTATTAGAAGGATTAAGAGCAATTTTTACACAATTTTTAATTAAAATTACTTCAATGTGTATGTATTCAGTAGTCACCTGGAACTCTGATTGGAAAATGTACTGTGTGTTGACGGTGGCTGTCCGTTGGCGCCGGCTATGCAGTTGGCTTATGATTGTTGCAAAAGCATGGCCAAATAGTAGCATTCAATTTAATTTCAAAAGAACAGTAATTTAATGACAGTTTTAAATAATCTGTAAGTTTTTAGGTGATATTTGAGATATTTTCCATCTTCTAAGCTTAAGGAAACGAGAAAAAACTCATGTTAGTTTAGATGTCCGCAGTTTTAAAATTTTGAACGTAGTTTGCTTTTTACAGTTTGTTACGTTGCTTAATCCTAGGGTCCCACCAGTTGTACCAGTTGTTACTATACTTAATATTTACTAACCTAATTTTTATACTTATTCATTTTTTTTGTGTCCCACTAGTTTATTAGTTGTGACAGTTCATTTTTTTAAGTAATTTAAATTCTATCAAAATTAGATTTACGCATGTAATTTATTCCCTAGATTGCTAGCGTTGAATTCACCAATTGATCAGCTAATTTGTTTTTATTTTTGGTGATAAAATGTATCGCATTTTCCTTCCCTTGCGTTCAAGTCACGGGATTTGGAATGTGCGATAAT
>JAAAKG020148556.1:0-10229 GCA_010014905.2 Druon quercuslanigerum | reverse complement strand
AAATATTGATAAATCTTAAGATTGTGAAAAAAATGTCTCTATCTCCGCTGGGATCTGAACCCAGGACCTTCAGATAAAATGACACAATTAAAAATTTCTATTGTAAATTAATATTTATATTATTTTATTATTTTATTAACTAATAAGGAGGAATACAATTATTATTTAAAACAGGTGATTTTGAATGATAAATTTAATCTGAATTCAAAAATGGAAATTTTAGAAATTGAATTAGATTAGAAGTTTTTTGTAAAAGAAGAATTTTATTCAGATCTGGAACAAGGGATTTGCTTAAAAATTCATAATAATGATTTAGAGCACGGAATGTTCAAAAAGGTTTTTTTTTTGTATTAACATTTTTTTTCAACTAAATTTTTTTTTTAAATTAGAAATTTTTTTGCTAATTAAATTTTTTTTAAAGACTGTTTAAGAATTCTAAATGAATTATGATAATGATTTAGAACACGGAATGTTCAAAAAGTTTTTTTTTAATTAAAAATTTTTTTTTCTTAAATTTAAAATTTTTTTAAGATTGTTTAAGAATTCTAACTGAATTATGATTATTATTCGGAACAGGGAATGTTTTAGGAAAGGAATGTTTCGGAAGCATTTTTATGTAATTCTTAATTTTTTCCGATCTGGAATAGGCATATGTCAAATGGATAATAATTTTTAATTATTATTTGAAATAAGAAATTTTCAAAATGAATAATGATTCGGGCTTGGAACAGGAAATTTTTTGGATGTATTATGATTCTTATCTGAAACAGGGATTTTTTTGTAATAATAATTTTTGATTGGCTTAGGCAATTTTCGAAAAGAACAATAATCCTGTTTTCAAAAAGGAAATTTTTGAGAATCATAATTCGAATGGGAAACGGGGAATTTTAAGAAGGTATGACAATTTTAAATTAAAGTTGAAAATTTTCAATTGAATTATGATTCTGTTTTGAAAAGGAAATGTTTGAAAATTAAAATTCTGACTTAAAACAATGAATTATCAAAAACTATGAAAATTTTGATATGAAACATAAAATTTTAAAAATGAATTACGATTCTGACTTGGAACAGGGGATTTCAGAAGTGATTATTTATTAGTTTGGATAATTTAAAAAAAAAAATATTATTCCGTTTTATAAAAGGAAATTTTTTAGACTCATAATTCTCACTTGGTACAGTGAATTTTGAAAAAGAATGATACTTTTAATTACAAATGGAAAATTTTGCAGTTAGTTATGATTCTGACTTGAAACAGGGTATTTTAGAAAAGGATAATGATTTTGATTTTTAGCAAAGACTTTTTTTAATGAATTGTAATTTTTAATGTGTTTTATGAATTTTAAAAAAATTATAATTCTATTTTAGGAAAGGAGCAATTTTCAAAAACTATGATAATTTTCATTTGAAATGGAAAGTTTTTAAAATGAATTATGATTATGACTTGGAACTGAGAATTTAAAAAATGATTATTAATTGGCTAGGGTAATTTTCCAAAAAAAATATATAATTCTGTTTTAGAAAATGAAATTTTTGAGAATTATAATTCTGCCTCGGTACATTGAATGTTTGAAAAGTATGATAATTTCTATTTTGAATAGGAAATTTTTCAATGAATTATGATTCTGATTTTGAAACGGGATTTTTTTAACAATAATAATTTTTTATTGGATCTATTAATTTTCTTAAATGAATTTTTTTTAAGAGTAATGATTATTAATTGATTCTCGGAATTAGAAGATAAATGTAATCTGAATTCAAAAAGGGAAATTTGTAAAATTGAAAACTGTAAAAGAAAAATTTTATTTAAATTTGGAACCAGGGATTTTTTTAACGTCATAATAATGATTTAGAACATGGAATGTTCAAAAAGTTTTTTTTAATTAAAAATTTGTTTTTTTTTCTTAAAATTTTTTTTTTATGGTTTAAGAATTCTAACTGAATAATGATAATGATTCGGAACAGGAAATATTTTAGAAGAGGAACGTTTCGAAAGCAATTTTATGTAATTCTGAATTTATTCTGATTTGATACAGGCACTTTTTCCAATCAATAATAATTTTTAATTGGCTTCGGAAATTTAAAAAAAAAAATTTAATTTTTTTACAGTAAATGTTTAACAAGTATGATAATTTCGATTTCAAATAGAAAATTTTTTTAATGAATTAAGATTCTGATTTGGAAACATGATTTTTTAAAACAATAATAATTTTTTATTGGATCTATTAATTTTCTTAAATGAATTTTTTAAAATAAATAATGATTATTAATTGATTCTCGAAATTTTCCAAAAGAATTATAATTTTGTTTCGGAAAAGGAAATTTTTGAGAATAATAAATTTAACTTGGAACGGGATATTTATAAAAGTAAGATCATTTCGATTTGAAATGGGAAATTTTCCAAATAAATTATGATTCTGACTTAATACAGTGAACTTTCAAAAAGAAAGATAATTATTATTGGAAATACAGAATTTTCAAAATTGATTATGATTCTAACTTGGAACAGGAAATTTTTAAAGAGAATTATGATTTTGATTTGGAACAGGGATTTGTTTTAATGAAAAATTATTAATAATTGGTTCTGGGAATTTTCCAAATGAATTATAATTCTGTTTTAGAAAAGAAAAATTTTAAAAATCACGATTCTGACTTAAGACAGTGGATTTTTAAAAAGTGTGATACTTTTAATTTAAAATGGGAAATTTTCTAAGTGAATTATGATTTTGATTTGAAAACATGATTTTTGTGAAGAATAATAATTTTTTTATTGGATCCAGGAGTTTTCCTTGAAACAGTGAATTTCCGACAAAAATTATATTTTTGATTTGAAATGGAATATTTAAAAACGAATTATGATTCTGACTTGGAGCAGGGAATATTGGGAACTAATTCTGATTCTGATTTAGAGCATGAACTTTCTTAAACGAAATATAATTTTTAAATGGGTTTAGGAATTAAAAAATATATATAATTCTGTTTTGGAAAAGGGAATTTTTTTAAATCATCATTCTGACTTGGAACAGAAAATTGCCAAATAGTATGAGAATCTTTATTTGAAATGGAAAATTTTAAAAATGAATTATGATTAAATTTGATTTGATCATATTATATTTTCAATGATTTTATACAAATTGAATCAGAGATTTAAAAATATAAAGTAGAAATTTTTGAGAAAAATTATATTTCTGACATAAAACCTTGAATTTTTCAGAGGAATTAAAATTTCAATTTTGGCTAATATTCCTAAATTGCAAATTTCTATGGAGAATTCGAAACATTTTAGTTAAAAAAAATTATTTTTCTTTGCTTTGTTTAAAAAGTCGGAAGGAGATGTTTTTAAAATGATGACAGGCCATGTCACGTTAACAATTTTATAATCATACACGATTGCGGTATTTTATTAAAAATTTGTATTTTTCACGTGTTATTTTTTTCATTATATTTTTAATTATTATATTAAGTCGTGAGTAAATATATTAATTTCTATCAAGCAATTAGTTGCTTACCACCATTGAATTAGGAAATCTGAAAAGTAATCGAATTATTTAATATTCCCTACTCTTTTTTTCTGGCTTACCCTTCGCGAATTGAATCCGTAAAAGTTATTATTGGATTAGTTAAATTCCACCAGTTTTGATTTCGAGAGACCTCAAAGTATTTTTTGTATAAGTAAAAAAACAATACAATAAAAATACCCTTTTTTATTCACTAAATTTCATACATATTTAAGGCAAATAATTTTCATAAAGTTTGCTAAAGAATTAAAATCTTATGCGGGAACTAAAAAAAAAAGTGAACTATAAAACATACGGTTAATTACGAGAATTTTTTACTAAATAGGCTGTAGTCGTAATTAAATACTATTTAAAATCCATGGTTTTTTGTTCTTTTTAATTATTTTTCTTTTCAAATTAATTTTTTTGTCTAATCAACTATTATCTGTCTTATTAATGATTCAACTATTCAGTCACTCAAGTCAACTCTTTTTTTTTTAGAAAATTTGTATTTTTGGCAAAAAAATTACACAGTTGGGCATAAAAGTAAACCATTTACTTTTAAATATGTATATCTTTTTATTTAAAAAATAACTAATTTGTTGACACAGATTTTTATAACATTTAAATTTTTAGTTTGATGGAAGCTTCATCTTTTTTAATAGAGAATTGGCCAATTTGGTTAGGCTAAAAATATTTTACATTTTTTATAAATTATTATCATTGTTTGTTACAAATAAAAAGTTCGAAAATCAAAGAGAAAGAAAGAAAAAGGTAAATCAATGGGAGGAATGGTGATGGGAGTAAGGAAACCGAGAAGGATAAGGGAGAGAAAAAATATTAATAGGAGAAGAGATAAATATAAGAGGAGAGAGCTGCTGGAGAAATCAGAGAAGATGAAAAAAACAGATGCCTGAAAATAAACAAGATATTAGGCTTATAATAGGAGGAGACTTAACAGAAGAACAGGAGATAGAGGAGGACAAAAATAAGGATAGAGTGTGAGGAATAAAATCCAAAGATAAAATACTAAAAAGGGGGGGGGGGTGAAGACCCCAGAGGAGATGGGATGGTTTATTCTAAACGGAAATATAGAGGAAGATGAGAAAGGGGAATATACACGCTCAGGAGGGGTAAGAGGAACGGTAACTGATTATGTTATAGTGGGCGCGTAGGTAAGACAAAAAATCAAGAAACTAGAGGTATAGGATTCTATAGAATCGGATCACTTTCCCCTAATAGTGACACTAGAAAAAGAAAAGAGTAATAAATAGAAGGCTACAAAGGAAGAAAAAGTAAAAAGAGCAGAAAGTGGGTTTTGGACAATGGAAAGTCAAGAATGGTTTAAGGAAATGCTTGGGAATATGAAAATGGGAAAAGGAAATGTAAATAGGGGGTTGGAAATAATAAGAGGACAAATAAACAGAGAACTAAAGTGCTCTAGCAAAATGAAATTTAGGGAAAGATGGGACACAAGTGGATGGGATGTGGAAGGTAAACAGAAGAAGAAGGAAGCAAAGAGGGGATTAAGAAAATGGAGAAAGGGAACATGTAGTGGATAAAAAAGGATTATACTGGGTTGTGTAATCAAAAAGAGGAGGAAAAAAAAAATTTTTAAGAAAAGGCTTGGAAGGTAGTAAGAGAGAGAGAGAGGGGGGGGGGGAAGCGTGCGCGAGACAGGCTGACAGCGAGAGAGAGAGAGAGAGAGAGAGAGAGAGAGAGCGAGAGCGAGAGAAGAAGAAAAAAAGTAAACCAGAACATTGAGATTGAAGAAAGTTAGGAAAGGACGAAAATATGGTAGGGCAACAAAAGAGTAGGAGGACAGTATGAGGGTATAAGTATAAGTATAAGGGATAGATTAAAATTAAAGGACATAAATAATGTGCAGATGTACGGGGATGGAGGTAAAGAAAAGATTGAAAGTTTACAAGAAAGGTATGTAACGTGGACGCTACGAGTAGATTAGAGGATGACGCGATATATGGTGAGAAGAGGAGCGTAAAGCGATAAATTAGATGCTAGAGCGGGAAAGAGGGCATTGGAATTTGAGACAAAGCTAAGGGAGGGAAAGGTACGGGAGTTAGTGAAACAGTTTTTGATGAATGTAGAAGAAGGGAGAGAGAGGGTGATGAAATTAGCAAGATAGGATGAAGAAAGGAGGGAATTCTTTGATGCTAAATGTAGAAGACGGGCCTAGAGTAAACTACAAAGAATAGGTAAAAAGAGAGAAGGAAAGACAATAATTAGAAAGATAGATGATGATTGAGGAATCAAACTATAATAAATCGTATAAGATGACAAAAAAAGGAGTACCAAAGTATTTATAAAAGGGATGGGGAGAGAGAAGATAACCCAGAATAGCAAGATTTAGATTAGAAAAGAGGTTTGGAATGGTGTATGGGAAGGATGTAGCAGATGAATGAAATATAAAAGAAGGTGTCAAGAGAATGTGGTAAAGGTTGTAAGGGAAGATGAATTCTGGGAAGAGTGGAGTTGGAGGGGGCTACAGGAGCGAATGAGAAGGAATGAATGAATAGATGAGAAAAAAATTGCAAAATGGATGTAAAAGAGAAGTGAAAAAAAAGGAAATGGACGTGGCTTATATTAAAAGTGTACAGATTTGCAAGTAATGGTTATTTAATAGCTAGCACAAGTAAATTAAGATGCTGTTTCGCTCTCTCTATCTTTCTCTCTCTCTATCTCCCCCCCCCCTCTCTCTAACACATCCTAAATTTTGCTATCGTAAAAAATATAAATAGGGATTTAGAGATAAGATTTTATATAAATTATGTTTTCTTTTTTGATATTTTTTTTCAAAATAAACACCTTTTCGAAAAAAACTGGAAAATCTCAAATACACAGAGAATTTAAATAAGTTCTTTCTTGATTCCTCCAGTCAATTTCACGTTGGCTTCAGAATTTTTTCCTAATTTCACGATTTTGTGCAATTTTCAAGATTTTGGCTATTCATGAATGGCGGCTGAAGAAGTTTTTTGGTTAAAAATTCAAATACTTAGTTGAAAGTGGAAATATTTTGTTAATAATACTTGTTTTTAAATTTTTAATTCCTCAGATTTGATTAAAACTTTTTTTGCTTGAAACGGAAAATTTAATTATTCTATTTTCCGTTGAACATTTTCCATTTTCAATTTAAAATTCAATTATTCCCCTAGAAATTCAACTATTGGGTCAAAAAAATAATTTAAAAATTCAAAACTTGGACCAAAATTTATGTATTTTTTTTTAATTTAATGTTTTTTGGTAGAAAATTAACCAATTTCGGTTAAAAATTCATTTCCTAGATTAAAAATTTGTATTTCAAATGGAAAATTAGGGTTTTCTGTTTAGTTTTTTCTGTAAAAAATTCATCCTTTGGGTTAAAATTTCGACTATTTGGTAAAAATTTTCTTTATAGTCAAAGATTCATCATTTTAGTTTAATATTCTATTCTTTGGTTCAAAAATAAACTATTTTTCTCTGAAAATCGTTTTTTTATTTAAAATCTACTTTTTCCCTAAATGGTCTCTTTTTGGTACAAAAATAATTTTTTGATTTGAAAATTGGACTATTTTGTTCAAAAATTAATTATCTTGATTAAAGGTCAATCATTTTATTTGAGTTAAGAAATAATTTCTTTGGTTAAAAATTAAAATATTTTTTTATGAAAATCAGTTTTTTTTTTTTTAATCTTTTTTCATCACTAAAATTTACCTTTTCCATTTTTTGCCGAAAATTTATCTTTTTGGTAGATATATAATCATTTTGCTTAGAAAACGATCTGTTTTGTTTAAAATTTATTTATCTGATTAAAAATTCGTCTATTTAGCTCAAATTTGTCTTTTTTGATTCGCATGTTATCTTTTTGGTTGAAAATTTATCTGTTTGGTTGAAAATTCAACCATTCCCTTAAAAATTAATTTCTAATTTTTAAATAATTGTCTCTTTATGGTACAGAATTTATTTTTAGTTGATATTCCAAATATTTATTTAAAAAATTCATTTTCTTGATTGAAGATTTATTTCAGTTAAAAATTATTCTTTTTTCTAGATTAATCAGTTTTTTTCAAATCTGTTCTTTTATATATTTATAATCGATTTTTTTACTAAAAATGTAACTATTCCATTTTTGTAAGGAAATTGATCTGTTCTGATTGGCATTTAATCCTGTTGTTTAAAAATGTATGTTTTTGGTTAAAAATTTTACCACTCTTTCGTTAAAAATTTTTCTCTTTTGTTCAAAGTTCATCTTTTGTGTCAAAAGTTTGACTATTTAATTTTTAAAAAAAATCGTTTTCTGGGTTAGAGATTTATCATTTTAGTAGAAAATTTATTCCTGCGGTAGAAAAATCAATTAATTAATTGAAAATATTTTTTTAAATTGAAAATAAGTTTTTTCAACTAAATATTTTAACTATTGCACTTTTTGAAAAAGATTGATCATCTTTGATTGAAATTTCATCATTTTGGTTTAAAATATATCTACTTGGTTTAAAATTTAACTATTTACTTGAAAATTCGTCTATTTTGCTAAAATTTAATTAACCAACTATTTAGAAAGCAAAATTTTATTAAAGATTCATCATTTTAGTCCAAAAATTTTTGTTTGCATAAACTTGTGATTTTAGTTGTACTAAAAATATAACAATTCAATTTTTTCTCTAAAATTAATCTTTTTTAGGTAAAATATCACTCGTTTGGCTAAAAGCTCGTCTTATTTTTTCGTTAAAAATTGAATTTTTTGTGTAGAAAATGCATATTTCTTGGTGTTAAAATCAACCTTTTTGTCAGAAATTGGACTTTTTAAATCAAAAACTCAATGCTCTGAAAATTTTTTTGCTGCATTGACTGAAAAATCTTTTATGGTTCAAATCTCAACTCTTTGATTTAAAATTCTTCTTTTGTGGTTGAAAATTAGTATGTTATGTTTAAGAATTCAAACAATTTACCAAAAATTCGTATTTTTCGGTTTAATTTAATTGTTTTTTGTTTCAAAATAAAATATTTTTTTGTGAAAATATCAGCTATTACACATTTTGTTGATAATTCTTTTTTTTTTGTTTAAGACTCCTCACTTTGGTTGAATATTTAACTATTTTGTTAAAAAAATTCTTATTCTGGATTAAAAATTAATTATTTTAATTGCATTTAAAGTTATATTAATATATTAAAATTTTTTTTTTTAATTAACAGTTTATAATGGCTAGGAAAAAAGTAAAGGATGGCAAGGAAAAATCAGCGAATTTCGAAATTCGAATTTTGTAGCATTATTTGTAAACTAACTGATTAAATTGTATATTCTTGGTAATTCTAATTATAATTTATGATATAATATAAATAATATAATATAAATTTGAAAAGTGCAACATTTTAACCTTCATTTTATTCATTTTAATCAGAGCTTGAAAATTTCATGTTTTGATAAGTAATCTAATTTACAGATCTCATAATTAAACAGTTTAATCAGTAGGTTTGAAATATATAACCAAAAATAATTTTAAAAAAATAGCTTGTATTAATCCGTTACAATTTCGAGATTATAAAAAATCATTTCTTGAATTTTGTTCAAATAATCAGAGGATAATGCTTTCAAATTGATGCATTTTACCAAGCTTTTCAGTTTTTCAATTTTGTCATTTTTTAATTATTTTTTAATATACGCGGCCTTAAGTAAATTTTATTTAAATGAAGCAAATTTTACTTAATCTTATTAGAATTTATTTAGCAGAAGTAAATAATTTTTTGAATTAGTCTTTTAGAAATAATTCGGATTTTAATCTATATCAGCAAAAAAAAAATTCGCTTGGTACCAGTAACACTTTTCCCAATTCAGGATAATAAAAAACTACCCGTGAGAAAACCGTGAATTTAAAATAACCTACCGGGTACTCTCTAAATTTTCTGATGCTCTCCTAAGCTCAGAGAACTTATGAAAAGCATTATAGTCGAGAAATCCTGGTACAGAAATCCTCGTATTTCAATCTTCCCTCATCGTTATCCCTTTCTTGCCGAAATAAATTTTCACGCTTGTGCCATAAATCGGGTTAACTAGCACGGGATTAGGACGCTTTTGATCTCTAGAATGTGTGGGTCTCATCCTGGAACTTTACTGCCATTCACAATATGAACCCCTTGAAATTCAGATGTCGGGCTCAGAATGCTATCAAATTCTTCAAGTTTTGAACTTAGCTTTGAGAATGAGATTTTCATTGAAAAAATTTCTACCTTATATTCCTTTAATTGATTATCTTAATTTTTAGAAGCTTCTAGGTTTTATTATTCAGGAATTATATAAAAAATCTGAATTCCATAAAGACCCTGAAGTCCTTAAATTCTCTTTATTCCTTCAATTCCCTCATTTTTTAAAAACAGTTAAAAAGCCTATAAAATTCCACGTCTAGTAATATCAAACAGGTTTTTTTCGATCTGCTTAAGAGAATACAGCACGTGATAATTTTTTTTTCTAGATTTTCAAACATTTTCCTCGATTTCAACTTTTAGCATGACCTAGAAAAATTGTTACAAAAATCTGAAAATTATGCAAAATAGAGCCTAAAATTTGTTCTTTAATTAAGGCCAAAGAAACTTAAAAATCTTTATCAGTTCCCGAGGTACGAATAAAAATGTTCAATTGAGACTCCGGATTCTATAACCACGCATGAAATTTGCCTAGCCGCTTCAAGCCGCTCGAGTTGGCCCCTGATGACTTGAAAATCAGTTTTCGAAAATTTAACTTTT
>JAAAKG020148555.1:0-10229 GCA_010014905.2 Druon quercuslanigerum | reverse complement strand
ATTCTATTCCATTCTATTCCATTCTATTCCATTCTATTCTATTCTATTCTATTCTATTCTATTCTATTCTATTCTATCCTATTCTATTCTATTCTATTCTATTCTATGCTATGCTACTATATTCTACTATATTCTACTATATTCTACTATATTCTACTCTATTCTACTCTATTCTACTCTATTCTACTCTATTCTACTCTATTCTATTCTTGAAGTTGGAATTAGTTTGTTAAAAATTAATATTTTGTCAAGATTCGTCTCTGGATAAATTTTTAAGTTATTTTACTTTTTGTTAGTTTAAGGGGGGGGGGGGAGACTGTTTTCAAGGACGAGTTAAAAAAAAGTTTAAAATTGTCAATGTAGTTTATGGACAACTCTTTATACACGGCCCCTAAACAGGAAAGTTTTTTTCCCCAACATTAACTTTTTGTACATGATTCAAAGGATCGTGTTAAACTCATCGTCCATATTTTCGATTCAAAGGACCGCCTCTTCCAAACCTTAATTTTTATAATTCCTTTTAGTGGGTGAATTAAGGAAATCGCCAGTTTGGTCCTAAGGACTGAAACTGAGGTGATTTGTGCTTATGTTGTATCCCGAAAACTTTTTCCCCAAGGAGGTTGGTTGGTGTCTTTCTGATGGTATATGGTATATGCATATATATATTCAGGTAGAGTGTCTATAGAGGCGCGAGTGGACCGGGACCTCGTATAATATCCGAGGTGTTAGGCACCCATGCCACGGTGTCGTCGGCGTGTCGTATAGAAGCGTGGGCGTGCGTTTTATATTCATCCCGAGGTATCATTTTCACGAAGGAAGCTTTAAAAACACGCGCAGTCGAATAAATAATGTCGCCCGTCTCAAACTCTTATCCCGAGGTCGTCGGGCGCGCTTATAAATAAGAGCCTGCGCTATGTGCCATCTTCTTCTTCTTCTTGCTGGACTATGTCCTGCGCTCAACACACGCACACGTTTCTTTACACACGCTTCTTCACACACGTTTCTTCACACACGCTTCTTCACACACGCCTCTTCACATACGCTTCTTCACACACGTTATTTCACACACTCTTCTTCACACACGTTTATTCATACACTTTTTCTTGTCAATAAACCACGTTACCATTTTAGGCGGTTTTTACACACCCGTTCCCTCCTCATTCATGAATGTTGTTTGCCCTTCACACTCATTCCGGAAAAGAAAATAGCCCAAAATCTCTCAAAACACAGAAGAAAGCTGGAGATAAAAAGAGATAGAGGGGTAATAATAGACAAATTGATTATTTCATATAAAGTTAATGCAAACAGTGTATTAAATTTAATGTAAAACAATTCAAATTTCTGAGATTTCAAGTCAAAATATATATTGAATTTTCGATAAAATAAATACAGTTTATTCAGAAAAAGACTAGTGCAATAGTATAATTTATAGACAAGGCCATTCAATTTTTAACTAAAAAGCAAAAAAACTTTTCGAAGACAGGAATTTCAACAAAAAAAATCATTTTTTACCCAGAAAGATTACTTTTTTGAATTACTTTGTCAAATTTTCATACAAAAAAGATTAGATTAAATTATATAAATAAATTATTTTGTATAAGGAAAACAGATTTTTTAATTTATATAAAAATATATACAAATTATATTTTATAAAATTTTAATTTAAAAAATTGTGTAATATTTATTATTATTATTTATTATTAAAGTTACATAGTTTTTTTTAATTTTTCAAGAAGATGAATTTTTTAAAAGTGTTAAATTTTCTTCTCAAAAATTGAATTATCAACAAAAAAGTTCATCTTCAACCAAAAAAAAAAGACTTTTCTACCAAATAACAAAGTTCCGATCAGTCAAATTGTGTAAATGAAAAGAACAAATTTTTAACAAAAAAGTTGGATTTTCAACCAAAAAAACTTTTTTTTTAAACCAAAAATATAATAGAGAAATTTTCAGTCTAAAAATTAATTCAAAAAAATATATTTTAACTAGTTTGACTCAGAAAAAAATACGAACTTTTAACCAAATAGTTGAATCCTTAACAAACAAACAAAATTAATTTTCAATTAGCAATTTTTATTTTCCAAGAAAATAATGCACAAAAAATGGAATTTTTAAACCGAACATATAATTTAAAAAAGTAAATTTTCTACCTAACACTTAAATTTTCATAAAAAAACGTTTCATTTCCAACAAAAAATTTATTTTCAATAAAAAATTAATTTGCATCATAATAGTTTATTTGTCTACAAAAATGTTGATTTTTAAATCCAAAAAGACAAACTTCATAATTTTTAACCAAAAAGATTAATTTTTTACGAAAAACAGGAATTTTTAAGCAAAATAACGAGTTTAGAACAAAATACCATAATTTTATACCAAATAATTGAATTTCCAACTTATAAAGGATATATTTCCAACCGAAAATGGAATAGTAAAATTTTGGAATGAAAAGTTAATTTTTACCCGAAAATACTTAATTTACATCAAAAAAGTTAAGTTTTCAACCAAAGGGGTGAATCTTAAAAAATGAACTTTTAACAAAGTACAAGATTTAAATGAAATTTCGATTGTATAAAAAAAAGAAATTTTCTACCAAATTCTTAAATTTTGATAGAAAATTGTTTCATTTTTAAAAAGGTAGTCTACCGGAAAATATTTATTTTGACTAAAGTTCTAAAATGATGATTCTACAAAAAAAGAAAGAAAAAATTTTTTTTAATGAGTAGTTCAACTTTGAACAAAGTATTTGATTTTTGAACCAAAAAAGATAAATTTTCAACCAAAAAGAGTCTTTTTCGATAAAAAAAGAATAGAAATAATAATTTATTTATTAGTTAATAATTAATTTTTTAATTAACAATTTAATCGCAATTTTAAAAAAGGATTTTCAACAAAATAGTTCAACTTTTAACTAAAACGATGAGTTTTCAACTAAAACGTTAAATCTTCGACAAAAAAATCAATTTTCAACAAAAGAGTTCAACATATAACTTAAAAGATGATTTTTAAAACAAAAAGATTATTTTTTCTAAAGTGGAATAATTACATTTTTAACCAAAGAAATGAATCTTCAACCAAAAAATTGAAAATTTTAACAAAATGGTTTAATTTTCAACTAAATAATAGAATAATAAACAAAAAACAAAAATTCATAACCAAGCGAGATGAATTCCGTACAAACAATATAGTAAATAGTAGACTTTTCAACCAAAAGTTAATTAAATTTTCTTAATAATTTTTATTAATGTAGTTCAAATCGAAGCCAAAAAACGATATAAATAAAAAAAGGGTAAGTTTCTGAATAAAAGAAATTAATTTATTTTTTATTACTCAAGAGTGATTTAAATCTTTTTTAAGATTGATCTAATTTAATTTATTTTATTGATTAAATTTTTTTGTTGATTCATAACCAATGTATTTAGATTATTATATTATCAAAAAAAAAATGAAAAATAATAATTCGAACATAAGACATTTCTAAAAATGGCTAACAATAAAAATATTATTATTTATTTAATTAAAATTTTTAATTTTTTATTAATACAAAAGTGAAATAAAAAGACTTCTTCCATGAAACTGAGGTAAAAACATTAACAACTCAATTAAAGGAAATCATAAAATATTCATTAGCAAAACCTGTAGATTGGAACGAATCACTACTATAGTTTCTCTGTTAACATTTTTTTTTTATTTCAAGATTGAAAAATAATCCATTTTCTTAAGAATAATTTTATGCAAAAGAGCATGAAAAAGATTTAATCATTAAAGAACAGATTTGCAAATTATTTAATTAATTTTTTATTTTTCTGAGAGTAAACCCAAAAAGTTAATGTTCACGTGGGTGCATGAAATTTGAGAAATGTGTGTGTGTATGTGTATGTGTGTGCGTGTGAGTGGAATATACTTCGTCACACGCTAAATGCCCGGCAGGTATGCCTAGGAAGATCTCTATCTGGTGTGAAGGAACGCGATGATTTGGGCCTGTCGTCGTGTAAAAGAAATCTCATTATCGAGCTCGCACGCGAAACCTGCACTCAACGTGAACCAGCAAAGTGGGCATCATGTGTGAAATTGATCAGATTAAGTACCCGAGGCGTGGAAATCACTTTTTTTCCAAATATTATTATTTTTTTTATCACGAACGATTTCATTTCGTTTTTTGAAGATCGGATTTTTTAACACTTTTTCAGATTTCAGTGTGAGATTTCATATGATAGGAAAGGATTCGCCAAGGTTTTGTAACATGTCGCACTTTTTGGATCAAAAAAGAAAATTAATATCCGTATCGATTAGTTTGTTCCAATTTTTTTTATTTTCTTATACATATCGCCCGGAAATTTTTTTAAATCCACACACAAAATTAATTTTGTTTGATATTGGCAGCAGAGATCACTTTTCTCAAAAAATGCTCACTTCTTTATCACGAACGACTTTATCTTGTTTTTTTTTTAATGATCGGATTTGGTAATACTTTTTCAAATTTCAGTGTAAGTTTCTTTATGATAGGAGAGGATTCGTGAGCGTTTTGTAACAGGTGACACTTCCCTTTCCCTGAAAAATAAAATTAAAATCCGTTTCGATTAGGCTCGTCCGAATTTTTTTTCCGATACAGATAGCGTGGAAATTTGTTCAAATCAAGGCAAAAAATGCTTTTTTTTAAAGATTGATATTTAGAGTTTCAGTGACATGGAACTCAATTTTTTCAAAATATTATTACTTTCTTTATCACGAACGATTTTTTTTCGTTTTTTGAGGTTCGGATTTTTTAATACTTTTTTAGATTTCAGTGTGAGTTTTTATATGATAGAAAAAGATTCGTAACCGTTTTGTAACATGTCGCCCTTTTTGGATCAAAAAAGAACACTAATATCCGTATCGATTAGTTTGTTCCAATTTTTTTTTTATTTTTGCATACATATCGCCCGGAAATTTGTTCTAATCTACATAAAAAATTAACTTTGTTGGTTAATGATCGTAGATATCACTTTTTCGCAAAATTTTCACTTCTTTATCACGAACGATTTTATCTTGTTTTTTTTTAATGATCGGATTTGGTAATACTTTTTCAAATTTCAGTGTAAGTTTCTTTATGATAGCAGAAGATTCGTAAGCGTTTTGTAACAGGTGACACTTTCCTGGTCAAAATATAAAATTAAAATCCGTGTCGATTAGGTTGGTCCTAATTTTTTTCTGAAATGCAGATCGCGCGTAAATTTGTTCGAATCTAGACAAAAATTGCATTTTTTTAAAGGTAGTGGCATGGAAATCAATTTTTTCAAAATATTATTATGTTTTTATTATGAACGATTTTATCTCGTTTTTTGAAGAATGTTGAACTTGTCAATACTTTCTCTGATTTCAGTGTGAGTTTATTTATGACAGAAGATCAAAACATAAAATTAATATCCGTGTCGATTAGATGGTCCAATTTTTTTTTTAATTTTCGTATACATTACATATTGCCCGGAAATTTGTTCGAATCCACACACAAAATTAATTTTGTCGAATATTGATCATAGAGATCATTTTTTTCAAATAATCTTGTTTACTGTTTTAAGTGATCGGATTTCGAAATACTTTTTCAGATTTCAATTTGAGTATCTTTATGATAGGAGAGGATTCGTAAGCATTTTGTAACATGCGACATTTTTCCGTTAAAAAAAATAAAATTAAAATCTGTGTCGATTAGGTTGGTTCGAAATTTTTTTCCTATGCAGATGGCTCGGAAATTTTTTCGAAACCACAACAAAAATGCATTGTTTTTAAAGATCGGCATTTAGAGTTTCAGTGGTGTTGAAATCATTTTTTTCGAAATAATCTCACTTCTTTAACATAAACTATTTTATCTTGTTTTTTTAAAGATCGGATTTTTTAATACTTTATCAGATATCAGTGTGAGTTTTCTTATGAAAGAAGAGGATTCGCACACGTTTTGTAACATGTGACACTTTATTGAACAAAGAATAAATTAATTATATTCGCATCCACACAAGAAAAGTACATTTTTTTAAAAGATTGATGTTTAAAGGTTCGTTGTTGTTTTTTTAAAAATATTATTACGTCTATATTACGAACGATTACATTTTGATTTTTAAAGATTATCGAATTTCTTAATTCTTTGTCAGATTTTAGGCTGAGTTTCTTCATAATAGAAGAGTATTCGCAACCGTTTTGTAACATGTGACGTGTTAGTCTAAATTTTTTTTTCAATGCAGATCGCGCGGAAAATTGTTCAAATCCAGACAAAAACTTTTTTTTTTAAGATTGATATTTAGAGTTTCAGTTACATAGAAATCAATTTTTTCAAAATATTATAACGTTTTTATCACGAACGATTTCATCTAGTTTTTTGAAGAATAATGGACTTTTCAATGCTTTTTCAGATTTCAGTTTGAGTTTCTTTATGATAGGAGAGGATTCGTAAGCATTTTGTAACATGCGATATTTTCCTGTTCAAAAAATAAAATTAAAATCCGTGTCGATTAGGTTGGTGCGAAATTTTTTTTCCGATGCAGATGGCTCGGAAATTTGTTCGTTTCCACAACAAAACATGCATTGTTTTTAAAGATTGCTATTTAGAGTTTTAGTAGCGTGGAAATAATTTTTTTTAATATTCTCACTTGTTTACCACGAACTATTTTATCTTTTTTTTTTTTAAATCGGATTTTTCAATACTTTTTCAGATTTTAGTGTGAGTTTTCTTATAGCAGGAGAGGATTCGTACACGTTTTGTAACATGTGACAGTTTTCTAAACCAAAAATAAACTAATTATGTTCGAATCCCCACAAAAAGTGATTTTTTTTTAAGATTGATGTTTAGATGTTCGTTGTTGTGGTTTTTTTCTAAAATATTATCACTTCTATATTACGAACGATATCATCTTAATTTTTGAAGAATATCAAATTTGTCAGATTTTGGTGTAAGTTTCTTTATGATAGGAGAGGATTCGTAAGCGTTTTGTAACAGGTGACACTTCCCTGGTCGAAAATAAAATTAAAATCCGTTTCGATTAGGTTGGTCCGAATTTTTTTCCGATACAGATCGGGCTAAAATTTGTTCAAATCCAGGGAAAAAATTATTTTTTTTTAAAGATTGATACTTAGAGTTTCAGTGGCATGGAAATAATTTTTTTTTTTAAATATTGTTACGTTTTTATTACGAACGAATTCATCTTGTTTTTTAAAGAATGTCGAACTTTTCAATACTTTTTCAGATTTCAGTGTGAGTTCCTTTATGATAGGAGAGGATTCGTAAGCGTTTTGTAACATGTGACACTTTCCTGATCAAAACATAAAACTAAAATCCTTGTCGAGTGATGATTTTTCAACTAAACATTTGAATTTTAAACAAAAAAGTTAATTTGCAACAAAAAAGATCAACCTTCTATCGAATTGTTGAATGTTTAAGCCAAAAAGACAAATTTTGTAAAAAACAGTTTAATTTTCAAACAAAAAAGTTAATTGACGAACAAGTTTAATTTTGTTTTCAGTTGTTTTCTTTTTGTATAATGTAACTATTGGGTTGAAAATAAACTTTTTTGTTATAAATTAAACTCTGTTTTATAAATTTCGACCTTTTTTATAATGTTTGAAAATTCAACTATTTAGTAGAAAATTAACTTTTTTTTTTTAAATTAATATTTTTGGTATGAAAATTAAACCATTTAATTTAAAATTCATTTAATTTGTTAGAAATTTAAACATTTTGGTAAAAATTCAAACTGATTGAAGAGTAAATTCTTTGTTGAAAATTCGTCTTTTTGGCTGAAAAGTTCAACAATTTAGTGGGTTTTTTTTCGTTTTTCAAAATTTGTCTTTTTTAAAAATATATATCTTTTGATATAAAATTCTTATCTTGTTGTTTTTAAAAATTTAACTATTTTTATAGAAATTTCGTCTAATTTGGTTAAAAATTTTTTGGTTGAATTCAAGTGTGATTTCAAACTAAAATCTTTTGTTTTGTTTTTGTTTAAACTTCATCTTTAAAAAAAAAAATTCTATAGAGGGTTTAGATATTTTGTTGGAAATTTGTATTTTCTTTTTGAAAATGTAACTGTTCAGTTAAAAGTTCAACTACATTGTTAATAATAAATTTGTTTGGTTGAAAATTCATGATTTTAGTTTAAAATTCATTTTTTTCGTTGGAAATTTAACAATTTTGTTTAAAAATACTTTTTTCTTCTTCTTCTTGGGTATAGAAAAGTCAAATATTTTGGTAACAAAATTCAAGTACTAGGTCAAAAATTAACATTTCTATTGGATTTGAACTTTTTTGTTGAAGTTTCGTTCTTTTGATTTGGAAATGGTAAAAAAATTAATTATTCAGTGGAAAATTCACCTTTTTAGTTTATAAATTTGATTATTTTTTAGAAAAATAATGCTGTTTTAATCATCTTTCATGGTAGCAACTTCAAAATATTTCAATTTGTAACTGAAATATTTTTTTATTCCGTTTATAAAAAATCATATATTTAAAATATTTCAAGATTAAATTTCTGGTATTTAAATATTAATGCTCAAAGAAAATGAAAAATTGGTCAAGGTAAAATAGACAATTTTAAAAATGACGTTTTAATCATGAAAATCTCTTATTATCTTAAATAAAAAAAAATTTCTATTAGTTTTAAAACCCATATCTCATTCTTTGTGTAAATCATAAATTACTTATAGTAAGAGGATTGGTCTTAGGGGGGGGGGGTAGAAATATTTTTTTAAGTTTTTTTTAGTATAATCCGTTAATTAATTTAAGTATGGCCACTTAGTTATTTTCATTTTTAAATTATAAAATGAAGTATGTGAAAAAACTAAATTCTAAGCTAAATTAAAGTTACACCAGAGGTCCCATATAAGACCGCCCGGTTTATCAATTCCTAGACCTGCTGGTCCACGCAGTTTCTTAGCGGGCAGGGAGCGAGACGGTTGTGACTCTCGTCTGAGAAGAGCCGCAGTACGCGAGTACTCAGTCGCGTATATTGCGCAATATTATGCATTCCACTAGAAACCTTGACACTTTTTGAACTAAAGTTATTTCAGTACTAGTAACTGGAAGAAACTAATCGCGCGCGCTGCGCGCTCGTGTTGTTACTAGTTTAAAAATAAAATAAAAAATAAAATCTAAACATTATATGAATTCTATATTCTGGTTAACTAGAAACGGAAGTGGTGCATGATGAAAACTACCCTCTCGAGAGAGCAGTTGTCGTCCTCTATTTTTGTACTTCCCATTCCAAGTAAAATAATCTTCCTCAGAAATCAAGCATTTTTGAATAAATATTTCGGGCTGCACAGCCTGCCGGATTGTAAACTGTCGAAAGGAAAGGACTATACCCAATTTCCGGGGGAAACTAATTTTCACTTGGGGCTGCCAGATTTATGACGGCCGACCACCACCGTCTCTTATTTTTAACCTTTCACCCATTAACGAACATTATCTTTCTTTCTATTCCTATATCTTTCACTCGACACATTCTTCCGAAAAAAATATCTTCGAACCCAAACGAGGGTTCGGACTCATTTATGGGTGACTTTTAGTGCCCATTTGTATTTTTCCAGCTTACTTGAGGATAAACTGCTTTACTCAAATCGATATCAGTGTCAGCTTTTTTTATATGTGTCCCTCTTCAACCATTCTTTAAGAGTTTAATCGTTTAATGCTTTTTCAGATTTTCTGAAGATGTGGAATGTAAATTTTACTCAATTTAAAACAGGTAAGCGGCCGTACTTAAATTACGTAATGGATTGTAGACCCTCCCCCCTCCCCTCTGTAAAAAACCGTAATAAAATATTTCTCCCTCCCTCCCTCTCACTATACGTAATTTTTAGTTTCCAAAAATGTTTTTCTAGTTATTGATAGTAGAATTAGCCGGGTGTCTGAGAAATTTATTTTCAAAATTCCGTGATTTTTCCTTGACTAATTTTTAATTTTCATTGATCAATAATATTCTAATACCATAATTTTAATCTTATAATAATTCTAACATAAAAGCTTTTATAAACAGAATTAATTTTTCACATTTACCAATCTATTTTTAACAAAAAACCTCTTTTCTGGTGATGATATAATATGATTTCATTCAAATCATATTATATCATCACCAGTCAACAACGTTCACCACGATGGGTTATTTATATTATTATTATTATTTAATTTTTATCTACTCAAGGTATGGAGATACCACAAAGCAACAAATGCTCGATTGGATTCGTACCAACAGAAAATTAATTTGTCT
>JAAAKG020148554.1:0-10229 GCA_010014905.2 Druon quercuslanigerum | reverse complement strand
ACACACACACACACACACACACACACACACACACACACACACATATATATATATATATATATATATATAAAATGTAAAACCGGGGCCCTTTCGATGCATTATAATTGCATAAAGTTTGCAGGGTTGATTAATGGCTTCGCGATACGGAAAAGAGAGCCCCGGCTAAATGAGATACGCGATTGGATGAGAAACGATATCCAAATGACAGTGGCGCTCTCGCTTCCCTTGAAAATCAAGCCTAGAGGGCAAAAACTTGAGCTGTCTCATTAATTGAATTCATTTTCAAGTCTAAGTATTCCAGACATATTATACCAGTCTTATCAGCCGTCTCATAGCCTTAAATTTATTTATTCCGGGAGCGTCGATCTTTCTAAACGACATCATAATATCTCTCTACATGCGAGCTTTTTGTAGAGTTATCGATAAAATTGTCCAGGATGTCACCGTATGAATGACACGGCACGTTTTGGACACTTCAGGTATTTTTCCTTTTTTTCAAAAGAACATGAAAAAAGGAATTTAATCATCTGGAATACTGGTGTATTAATAAAATAATTACAGCTCAAGTACTTCATGTATCAATTAATGATACAAATAAATTTTTAAGAGAGTTTATTTTTAAATATTATTATATCAGTAAAATTATATATACAATTGGTGCACAGTTTTTTATATTCTTTGAAAATCACAATTTACGGTTTTGGATTGCTGATAAATAAAAAAAATTGTTCTAAAACATAAGACGATCACTCACATTGTCTTTTGTTTCTGAGTAGAAAGCAGTTGTAACGCGTAAGACGATCAATCACATTGTTACTTGTTTACACAATTTCATACAGTTCCAAAACATTAGACGATCACTCGTATCTCATTCGTTTCTGAATTTAATACAATTTTGAAACATAATACGATTCATCACATTGTTACTTGTTTATGAATTTCATACAGTTCTGGAACATAACGCGATCAATTAAATTGTCATTTATTTCTGAATTTCATGCAGTTCTAAAACATATGACGATCACTCATATTGTCTTTTGTTTCTGAGTAGAAAGCAGTTCTAAAGCATAACACGATCAATCACATTGTTACTTGTTTACATAATTTTATACAGTTCTAAAATATTAGACTTTCTCACATTGTATTTTGTATCTGATTAAAATTCAGTTCTAAATCATAAGACGATCAATCACGTCTTTACTTGTTTATCAAATTTCATACAGTTCTGAAACACTATACGCTTACTCACATTGTTTTTTTCTGAGTAGAATTCAGTTCAGAAATCATAAGACGATCAATTACATTGTTACTTGTTTATAAAATTGCATACAGTTCTTAAACATTAGACGTTTGCTTATCTTTCATTCGCTTCAGAATTTCATACAATTGTGAAACATAATACGATGAATCACATTGCCTTTTGTTAATGAAATCCATGCCATTTTAAAGCATATAACACGATCGAGCACATTGTTACTTGTTTACAAAATTTCATACAGTTCTGAAACATTAGATTATCACTCACATTATCTTTAGTTTCTGAGTAGAATGCAGTTCTAAAGCATGATATGAGCAATCAACTTGTTACTTGTTCACAAAATTCCATACAGTTCCAAAACATAAGACGATCACTCACATCTCATTCGCTTCTGAATTTAATACAATTGTAAAACATAATACGATTCATCGCATTGTTACTTGTTTATGAATTTCATACAGTTCTGAAACATATGACGATCACTCACATTGTTTGTTGTTTATGAATTCCATGCGATTCTAAAGCATATAAGACGATTAAGCACATGCTTACTTGTTTATAAATTGCATACAGTTCTAAAAAAAAGGCGATTACTCACATTTAATTTGTTGATGAATTTCATAGAATTCTAAAAGATAAGACGATCAATCACATTGTTACTTGTTTACAAAATTTTATACAGTTCTAAAAAATTAGGCTTTCTCATATTGTATTTTGTTTCTGAGTAGAATTTAGTTATAAATCATAGGACAATCAATCACATTGTTACTTGTTTACAAAATCTCATTACAGTCCTTAAATATTCAATGCTCACTCACATTTCTCTTTTTCTGAGTAGAATGCAGTTCTAAAGCATAAGACCATCAATCAGCTTCTTACTTGTTTAGAAAATTTCATACAGTTCCAAAATATTAGACGATCACTCACATGGTCTTTTGTTTCTGAGTAGTATGCAGTTCTAAAGCATGAGATGATCAATCACCTTGTTACTTGCTTACAAAATTTCATACAGTTTTAAAACATTAAAGGATCACTCACATCTCATTCGTTTCTGAATTTAATACAATTGTGAAACATAATACGATTCATCACATTGCTACTTGTTTATGAATTTCATACAGTTCTGAAATATATGACGATCACTCACATTATTTTTTGTTTATGAATTCCGAGCGATTCTAAAGCATATAAGACGATCAATCATATTGTTACTTGTTTATAAATTACATACACCTATAAAAAAGGCGATTACTCATATTTAATTCGTTGATGAATTTCATAGAATTCTGAAGCATAAGACGATCACTCACATTGACATTTTTTCTGAATTTCATACATTTCTGAAACATAAGGCGATTAATTGCCAAATTATTTAATTAATAATTGCCAAAAAGCAATTTTTCAAATAAAAAATATAATTTTTCAAGCAAAAATTATTTAATTAAATGTTCAGTTAACAAAAAAATGATCAACCAAAGAGATAAATTTTTATCCAAAATTATTGAATATTCAACTGGAATGAGAGCTAGATTCATAGTTTTGAAAAATATATAATTTTTAACCAGAAAAGAAACAAATTTTCAAAGAACATGTTCAATTTTCGGAAAAAGTTTCCTTCTCATCTAAAGAAAAAACCAGTTTTGAACGAAGTAGCTTATTTTGTAATCAAAAAAATAAATTTTTAATTGAAATGATAAATTCTCAAAAAAACAAAATTAATTTTTAACAACAGTTTAATTATCAACCAAGAAATTTTGTTTCAGACCTAAAGAATATATTTTCTGGATATTTAACTTGACTACTTAAATTTTTTAATTTCAAGCTGAACTGATGAATTTGGAACTAAAATGGCGAATTTTTAACTGAAATAAGTGGATTTTATACCCACCAAAAAGATGAATTTTTAATCATAAAAATTATTTTTCTGTAAAAAAGAAAAATTATCCATTAAGCACAAAATAATCAAAAACATAGTTTAATTTTTAAATAAATAAAAAATAAATTTTTAACCAGATGGTTGAATTATCATCCAGAAAAGATAAATTTACAACCAAAAACATAATAGTCGAATTTTGCGTTAAAAATATAATTCTTAATAAAAAAAACGGGTTTTTAGCAAAATAGTTATAAATCCATTTTTTTTGAACAAATAGAGAAAATGATTGTATCTATGTGTTTTAAATATCATCAACTCGAAAAAAATTTCACAGAGTAAAAATTTCAAAATATTATTTTTAGCATGGAATATAATAAAAATTCAATAATAAATTATGATTTAATTAGAGTAACTTGAGATAGTCTGAAAAATCTGCGACTGTAGATAAAATAGAAATCACTTTTCTAAATTGAACAAAATTACTTAAATTATAAAAACTTGGATTTTACTGCTTTCAGAAGTAAATTCTCGGTTTTGTAAATAAAATACCGGTCATTTCCCGGATTTTTCCCAGTCAATACATTTCCCGCTCATTTTCTGGTTTTTTCCTGGTTAATAAAATTCCCGGTCATTATCCGGGTTTTTCTCGGTCTGGAAAATTCTCAGCCCTTTCTCGTTTTTTCCTGGTGAATAAAAGTCCAGATCATTTCCCGGTCTTTTCCGGTAATTTTCCGGTCTTTCTCGGCTTCTAAATTGACCAAATTTATTTAAATAATAAAAACTTGAATTTTACTGCGTCAATAAGATTCCAGGTTATTTCCCGGTCATTTCCTGATTTTTCGTGTCTTCACGGGGTTTTTCCGGTCAATAAAATTCTCGGTCAATTCCCGAGTTTTTCCGGTCAATCAAAATCCCGGTCAATTCCCAGGTTTTCCGGTAAATCAAATTCCCGGTCAGTTCCCGGGTTTTTCCTGTCAATCAAATTCCCGGTCATTTCCCGTTCTTTCCTAGATATTCCCAATAAATTTTTTCAGGGTTGCTACAAGAGTCTGGTTACAAAATTCGATGACTTTTCGAGGTGCAATTAATTTGAATTCTAACAAACTATGATGCAATGATAATTGTTTATCAATAAGTTTTATTGAATTCAAAACAATTTTCAATACTATTTTTATCAAAGTGAAAAAAATGCTCTGTTACCATAACAATATCTTTTTATTACTTTCAGAACAAATATAGTCGAACTATGTATGCAAAGATTAGAATTACATCTGAAAATAATAGTTATCTAAAAAAACTCGAAACTTTTAAACAAAGTTAAAATAAAACTTTTATATCGCAAGAACTAATAAACTTTTCTATATTAACATTTATCCAAATTAAATCAATTCACGAATTTCTTCTTCAACACCTTCTAGTTCTTTTTGATTTTCTGATTAAATCTTCCATTTCTTTTCATTTAATTCTTACACTTCATCTGATTTTTTTTCTCCTTAAGTATTTTTTTTTCTAATTTTGAATTATAGAATTCACTATAAAATATATAAGTTATTGACTTTTCCAGGATTATTAAACACTTTTTAAAATTTCCATGAATTTCCCAGGTCATTCAGGTCTTCCAGGTTTTATAAAAATCCCGCTTTTTACAATGAAAAATAATAAAATTTCAATAATAAATGATGATTTAAATAGAGTAACCTGAGATAGTTTGACAAATCTGCGACTGCATATAAAGTAGAAATCACTTTTCTAAGTTGATCAAAATTAATTCAATGATGAAACCTTAAATTTGTCTGCGTACAGAAGTGAATTCCCGGTTTGTTAAACTAAAATACCGGTCATTTCCCGGTCAATAAAATTCCCGGTCATATCCCGCTTTTTCCCTGTCAATCAAATTCCCGGTAATTTCTCCGTCAATTCCCGGTTATTTTCCCGTGAATAAAATTTTCGGTCATTTTCCGGTTTTTCCCGATCAATCATATTCCCAGTCATAACATTACCGGTCATTTCCCGGTCATAAAAAATCCCGGTCGTTTCTCCGATTTTTGCCGATCATTCAAATTCCCGATCATTTCCCCGTCTTTCCCGGTCAAGTCGCCACAGTAATATTTTTCTTGCCCCTTAAGGCGCATTTCCTTGAACACAGAATGCCGCTCAAGGGGTTAATTATAAAGATAATAGTGCAATGACACAAAAGCTCATCCCGTATATTGAAAATAAAAATGTTTTAAAATAAATTCAAGACGCCTTATAACGATCGCAGTGGTGATAGATATGGCAATATTCCCAGCCATAATCATCAAGCAATTAACCAGTTTTCAATTAACGACTACTTAAAGTGCAGATCTAGGACAAATAGGTGACCCAGCGAGATACCAGAAATCGTGGAATTTCATCGCGGTGCACTCTTGTATTTTATTACTTATCGGGTAAACCCAGTGATGAAAAAAAGCACTGGTTGTAAAGGAAAAACATAAACGATTCCCTAATCGCTGGATATAAAATGAATCGCACTTGAAACTCATATCCCCCCTCTTTTATATGTACACATGTGCAATACGCGATCGCATTTGAATTCTCGCGGTAATCGCGGTAGCTACTTCGCTGCAAGCGAAATTAAGATAAGTCAGATTCTCACTGCTCATAAATATTTGTAATTGTTTTATCGGGGAATAATTGGCACGGATAAGACTTTGTCGTCGTAAACCGATTATTTTTGCACAATCTCAACAGCCGTAGGGAAATAGTATAGAAGCGAGCATATCGTTATTTCTCGTAATTACAGATTTATTTTTCTTCGGAGGGTGATAAGAAATTCTTTCATGATTTCAAAAATCGAAGCTGTATGGAAAAAGATTCTTATGGTTTTCAAACTTATGCTATGGGAGGACTAGTTGTGCGATAATAAATTTTCATTAATTTAAATAAAAGGAAAAAGGAGCCTAACTGTTATTGAAGTAAAAGGTAATCGCAATTATTAATTTAAATTCGGTTGATATGTGTATGCATTGTGTTTATGGTTACTTTCTTACTATTTTAAAAAAGTAACTTGTAACGTAACTTAGTTACGATTTTTGCAGTATTTTGAAAATTTATTGTAGTTACTTGGAAGTTACTTTATCACGGTGATCCTGAAGGAGAAAATTTTTGATTTGGATTATCATTTTTATTAGGGGAGTGTGGTCCTAAGTCGGCACTGTGGGTTAAGCCGTCTGCATTTTTTTTGTTTTTGGCATAGCATGAATTTTGTACACACTCTCAATGGTCCTGAGTCGGCACCAAACAGGTGATCCTGAGTCGGCACCTTTTTGTTTTTGCTTTTGTTTTTATTTGTGTTATTTTATTTTTGTTGTGTTTTGATTGCATGCTGATTGTCTGTAGTAGGTGCCCTTTTTATATGTGTTTCTCACTGACTCTTCGCTGCTTCTATTCGACAATATTCGACACGTTTTTTTCATTTTCAGTGGTTTAAATTTGACCATTTTCTCCAAAAAAATGCATAACCTGCCCTTTTTCTGTAATTTTAAGAGACAAAAATAATGTGCCGACTCAGGACCAGGAGATGCCGGCTTAGGACCACCATTTGGACAATTAGCAAAAATCGACTTTTTCACTTTGCGATACATTGCGACCGCAAAAATCACTCCACACTGGTCTGAACGACATAGGATTGTAGATAAAGGTTTACCCTCTGTTTTAAACTAAAACTCTTACAGTGCCGACCTAGGACCACTTTCACCTAATTTTTTTTTTGTAATTTTTTTCCCGAAGTCCATGAATAATACAAATTGTGAGCACTATAGAGTTGCTTTAACGAGTAAAAAAACATTGTAATATAATATTACATTTCAATTTATCACAAAAAACGTTATGCGTGAATACTCAACGGAAAAGACGAATTTTCATCCGGTTTGCACAGGCTGCCATAAAAGTGTAGATTTCAGGTGTGGTTTACTGATTTTCAAGTTTCAACTTTAAAGATATACTTTCCTTCAAAATTTATGGCCTCTCTCATAAATTTTACGGCCAATTTTTCCGTGAGGAGCAAGGCAGAATTTACTCCAACCTTTCTTGAAAAAACTGCGCAACGTTGAGTATTCTCTAGCTGAAATTAAAAAATTAAAATAAAAAAACTCAGTCCAAAAAAATGTTTATTCAAGAGACTTGAAATTGTTCATTAACATATTTTACATACCAATATGATCATCAAGTTTTGTTTTTAAATACAAAATAATTCACTGTATGAGTCATACGTACCTGAAACACAAAATAAATCTACATCTTTATATTAAGTACAATAAAAAAAATTAACACATTAATATTTCGAATAAAATTGACTTTCCTGAGTTTAGTAAAAATGATAAAAAGAATTTAATTTAATATTTGAATTTCTAAAACAAATTCAAAAAAAATTATTTCTATTCGATTTTTTAAAATTATAATTGTAATTGTAATTTTCTTTTAAAGCAGTGCTAGAAAGTTGAAGTTTCTTCTAAAATCTTCCAATTTCGATCAACTTTTAAATTATAACAAGTAATACTTCATTAAAGTTAACAAGCATAATTATTTAAACAATTTTTTATTTTTTTTTTATAATTTCCTCTTTCCTGAATGGTAAAAAGTCACAGTTTTTTAAAAATTTTTTTAACTATTTGTCTACTTTTCACTTTTTTTTTTTATTATCAAGCTTCAAATCTACAAAAGATTTATTCGCTGTACTTTTCACTTAATGTGAAATAAAAATTAATTAAATTTAACAAACATAATTTTTTAAACAAATTAATATTGTTCAGAAATATTTCTCCTATAGTAATGCAAGATAGTTGTGGTTTTTTCAGAAATTTTTCACCCTTCGTCAACTTTTCACTTAGAGCAAGGTAATTGATACAATTTAACAAAAAGAATTTTTTAAACAAATGATTATTGTTTAAAAATACCTTCTTCTGTAATAATGCTAGGCATTTTCGTTTTTTTTTCGAAATATTTACCTTTTTGTCTACTTTGTACGTAGATAATAATAAAGTAAGATAATAAATAAATTAAGATAATAATGAACGCAAGTTAACAAATATAATTGTTTAAACAATATTTTGTTGTTTATAACTGTCTTTTTTTCAAAGAATGCTAGAAAATTGCGGGGTTTTCTGAAATTTTCAGCTTTTCTTTGTCTTTTTTATTAGAAACAAATAATGGATATTAATATAATATTAATTAAAACAAAATTGCTCTCAGTGACTTCTTTAAGGACAATTTACACCCGAAATGATCCATATAAAAAATTTGAGAAATATTTCAAATAATAAAAACTAGAACTACTAGAAAAACTAGAACTATATAAACTAGAACTTTCTAGAAATTATCTAAGAGAAGTAGTGATAAATATTAATACATTTTTTAAACAATAATAATTTGTTTGAAAAATTCTGTTTACTAAATTACATTAATTAGCACCTCAATTTAAGTAAAAAGGGGACAAAAAATTGAAATTTACAGATGAAACCGTAGCTTTTCAAAAAGAATATTATTAAGAAAACAATAATAAATTCTTAAAACAATCATTTTATTGTTTTTATCCATTTTCTTTGAGAATAGAGTTAGAAAGTCGTGGATTCTTCCGAATTTTTCAACTTATTATGAACTTTATAGTTATAGCTAATCAATAATAAATTAAATTTAACATAAATAATTGTTTGAATAATTTATTATTATTTATCACAATATTCTCTTTAAATAATGCTAGCAAGTTGAATTTTTTTAAATATATTTTTCCATTTTTTACATGCACTTTTTGCTTAGTAGCGCAATAATTAACGCTAATTAACAAACATAATTATGTAAACAATTGATAATTGTTTATAAATATGTTCTTATAAAATAATGGTAGACAGTTCCGCATTTTTCTAAAGTCTTTAGATCTGCTTTAACTTTTTAGTTAGAAGCAAATAATAGATAAATATAAACAATAATAATTTTTTTAAAGTATTACATTTTTTTTAAATTAGTTATTTTTGCTCATTTCACTGTGATTCAAAAATATTAATTTTAAATAAGCCTATCTTGCAGTATAGATAAAAAAGAATGAAACAATAAGTAGTACTAATTAAATAGTTATAGTTATGAAAAATTAAAAATTTTTGTAAAAATATTATTTCAGATTATTTATTGCTTCACTGAGTGAAAAGTGAGCAAATAGCTAAAAACTTGAGGAAAAACTACAAATATCAAGGAATACTATAGAAGAAGAAAAAACTATAAAAAATAATTATTTATTTAAACAATTAGGTTTGTTAAATTTCACTCATTATTACGTCGCTCTGAGCGAAAAGTGGACAAAATGTTGAATATTTCAGAAAAGAATGCAAATTTCTAGCAATATTCCAAAAAAATGCATAAAATAATAATAATAATAATAATAATACTTTTAAACAATTATATTTGTTAACTGGAATTAATTATTAACTCACTGTAATTTAAAAGTTAAAAATAAGTTGAAAATTCCGAAAAAAATTGACTTTCTAAAACTATTCTGAGTGATAATTGCTAAAAACAATAACAAATTGTTTAAACCATTTATTCAAACATTAAATTACACAGGCCTGCAAATAATAGGATCATATCAGTTGTTGCAAAGTGGAGGGTCATTTCCCAAAAAATTGCGTTTTTGGCTACTTTTGAGGTTATGTACAGAAGACAAATTTTTGGGGGATTTTTTCTTTAGTTGCATCATATAGTACTGCTCTTTCTCGTTAATTTGAGGGTACCAGAGTTCAATTGCCATTTTTCTTTACCAAGTTACGCCAATTTAAAATTACGAGATATGCCTTATTATGTCTTGAGCATTTGCTTTAAATAATGTCTCGACTTCAGATTCGTAATCAACAACCCCGAACACCATCACGTACAAATTTTCAAGAGAAAATATCCAGTAGAAAATGTCTGCCTAAAAATATTTAAAGCGAATGCTAAAGACATAATAGGACATATCTCGTAATTTCAAATTGGGGTAACTTACACGGAGAAAATGGATGTTTAAATGTAGATGTTGAAAGGGTAAGATTGTCCCACCTAACATCCAGATATTCATGCCAAATATCT
>JAAAKG020148553.1:0-10230 GCA_010014905.2 Druon quercuslanigerum | reverse complement strand
CATTATTATTATCTATACTTAGAGTTGATGAACTTCAAACTTGTTTTGTCAAACATTTTCAATTTTTGAGTTGCATTTGTTTAAGACTTCAAAAATTCATTTTGAAATTCTTTAAACTGTGAATGTACTCTTAAAAGTGAGACCTTAAATTGGAAAATTTGCAAATTGAAATATATTAAAATTACGCATTGTAAAATCAGTTATCTAAAACACTTAACAATTGAACTTAGTATTAAAAAAGAAATTGAAATCGAAGTTATTATAAATTACATTATATCATGTGATATGAAATTTGTGATATTTCAGTTAATAGGATAAAGGTTTCTTCTAAAAATTTGTAAAATGCCCGGTCAAGAAATAAATTCACAGTCATTTACCAGTCCAGAGGTCACCCTGTTGTACTAAAAAGCAGATTTTACAAAAAAGATGGTCATTCATCGACATTATGTAAATTCAGTATTAAATATTTTACAATTTATAATACAATGTAGAAAATTACAAAACTTCAATATATTGTATCATTTTAAGTTAAGATGGTCATTTTAAAAATTTGGAGCATCAAAATTCGACAAATGCAAAACGAAATATTGAAAAAAGTACACTTTTAAAAGGGAAGACATCCAAATTGAATTACTTTTATTTTGACTGTATAACAATAGCAATGAAATAAAAAAACAAAATTATATTCAATAAATATGTTGCGGCTTTTCAGTAACTTGAAATGATTAAACAATTACTGTTAACCAAAGCCTTCCGAATAAATAAATATTCTGAAAGCATTAAATAATGTTTACTTAGAGTAAAGAAAAGTTTAAAAACTTGTGACAGGCACAAAATAAATAAAATCATTTTCGAACAAATGAGGTTAAACTCATTTAACTTACTTCGTTGCACTCAAGAAAATGAAAATGGTTTCTCTATCGCCTGAGAAGTCTTTCACACTGTACACACACTTTTCTAAAAGTATCGCACAAGAGTTTATTTAGAAAAAATTGAGTATTTTACCTTTGCGGCTTCAAAAATTTACTGAGCCCCTCCGGCGACGGCAATGCTTTTAAAAAGCATATAGAATTATCTCGATTCTACTAGAAGATTTAACGTACACAGGTTTATTTTAATCCTATTTGGATCGAAGCCCAATTTCAGTCGTAAATACACGAGATGAACTATTGTTTAAAAATAGGTCGCACGACTTCATGAAACATGTCCTTTTTTGACTGATCGGCTTCCAGAATAATGTTAGGTTAAGTTAGGTTCACCAAACTCTGGAAAAAGTAGGCTTTCATTGGCTCCTTGGAAATTGTACATCGTCTGCTACCAAACATGAACTGCTGATTATCTGTCAAAACGTTTTACATATACATGTTTGACATATTTGCGTTATGATTGCTGGGAAATAATTTAATTTGTGGTTTCAAAGTGGCAAAATGAAGTGAATCTGCTGAAAATGTATTAATACTAGAATTGGAAATGTTCGTATATTATTTTTCTTTGATCAAATTACTTCGAAGCGTATTAATTTAATCGATGGACATAATCTAACCTAAAAATATAATTTCGCAGAAGTTTACTTGTATTGCTAAGATTTATACAATAGTTCAATTAAAAATATTAAAGTCAGTTTTAAGTTATAACAAATATATAAAAATCACATCTAATTATATATTTTGTCTCAGCGGCTTTAAATATGATTCCTTTCTTTAAATTGAATTTTACATTTATTTATATGAACGTCTAAGCTCGCGATCTTTGTATATTCCTATCGTAGACTTCTAATTTTTTATATTCTATTCATTGTTACAAGTACAACATTAACACTTTTCCAATTATGTTTTTAAGTAAATTAAATACTTAGAGACAATGAATCAAATAAATTAAAAGTGAAAATGTTGAAACTCGAATTATGATTAATATATCTTTTCAGAATAGTATATAAATTTGCGATGAATCCAAGAAAAATTATATCCAACACAATGTCTAAGGATTCGGAAGGAAAAGCTAATGATGTTAGAGCTCCAGTTAAAATAGTCGATAGGCCTACTTTTATTTTAAAAACTAGAGAAGGAGAAAATAGAGCCGTTTCTCCAAGTCAGCGAAATGGAAACAAGTAACTTTAAATTGTCTTTCAATACTTAAATCTATTCAACTTTCAGTTTTGTTAAAACAATAAATTCTATTTCAGGAAAGAGTCGGACAGTCAATCATGTTCATCGTCAAAATCATCAGAACGTAAATTAAAATTGAAATAAAACTTCTATTGATAAGATTGGTCAAGAATCGTCGAAATAAACTCAAAATTTTGCTTAATCTTTTAGATCGGAACATTATATCCATGTGTGTTGAAATGACAAATTGCGTGAAACTCGTGGACGAAAACATGCAACTTTGCGAAGGACCTTTAGATTTTTTATATGACCAACAGGATTTTCTTGTAGTCGGATGTTTAGGAACTCAAGGAGTTGGAAAATCGACAATCATGTCTCTTCTTGCCTCCAATGAAATGTTGAATATTATTTCTCCCTTTAAATTCAATGAACCAAAAATTGTAGCTTATAACTAAACTAAAATTACATTGTAGGTCTGATCTTTTCCCGGCCCAGAGTTTATCTCACCAAGAAAGTGGTTCAAATTGCACCCGCGGAGTAGACTTTTACGTAACGAAGAACAGAGTTATTTATTTAGACACTCAGCCCATTTTATCTAGTTCCGTAATCGATTATTCAGCCTCCTTTGAACAAAAAAAGGGGACGAGTGACTTTGGAAATGTAGAAACGAACTTAGAATTGCAATCACTCCAGTTTGCTGCATTTTTTTTCTCTGTTTGTCACGTCATTATATTTACTCAAGATTGGTTTGTGGACCCGAATTTAGTGAGGTAGTTTAAACATGTTTAATATCTATAAAAAAAATGCTTGGTTAAATCTTTTTTTTTAAACTTATAGATTTTTGCAAACTGCAGAGATGTTGAAACCTGCTTCCGCAACGAGTATGGATCAGGATTATGTAGAATATTACCCTCATATTTTATTTTTACACAATAAGGCTGAATTACAAGACTTTATTCCAAACAATTTGGAAATGATGAAGGTTTCAGTTTTTTAATTAATTTAGGGTTCATCCATAAACTGCGTTACCAGTTTTTAGCAAGTCACCCCCCCCCCCTGAAACCGTTGATTTTGTTAGGACCCCTCCCCCCGAAAATAACGTAGCCGCTTTTACGCCAATATTGATTTTTTTTGTCTTTATAGTGTCAAGTTGTCAATACGACTATATTGTTTACGTAACCTTGTGGTAAATTATAAACTTCGGTAAAAAAACAAAAATTACAATAAAAAAGTGATTTTCAGAGTAAGTGTTGAAATGTACCTAATTGAATGTCATGTGACATTTAATCCGGCTATTATTGAATTTGAAAACTATAAATAATAAGACAAGAACTCCTAACCCAAAAATTGAGTTTTCAATTAAAGTTGACTAAATTTAAAAAAAAAATTTTAACAGAATATTTCAATTTGAACAAAAAGTTGAATTCTTACTTAAAAATAAAAATTTTCTACCAAAAATGGAATAGCTAAATTTTCAATTACCAAAGTAATTTTTCTACCAAAATGGAAGGAATGCTATAAAAAAAAACAGTTCAGTTTCCAACGAAAGAGATGAATTTTTTATTAGAATTTTAAATCGTTAACCAAAAAAGTGCATTTTTAAGAAATTAGTCCAACTGTAAAACCCAGTTGCTAAATTTTTAACTACAAAGATTAATTTTTAAACAAAAAGATGCATTGTTTACCGACAAAAATAATTTTTGATAATATTCAAGATCTTTTAAATCAAAAAGATGAATTTTTAGACAAAAAGAATAATTTACTACAGAAAAGACGAATTTTCAATCAAATTCAAGAATTGTCAGCCAAAAAGTTAAATTTTTAAAGACAACTTTGTTTTAATTTTTAAGAAATTAGTCAAACTTTAAAACCTATTTGTTAAATTTATAACAAAAATATTAAATTTGTACTGAAAAAAAACATTTTTTTAAAACAAAATTCAAGAATCGGCAGCCAAACAGTTAAATTATAAACTAAAAAAGATGATTTTATAAACAAAAAGATTATGTTTCTACCAAAAATAATCACTATCTGGAAACATATTAAAAACATTACCATAATTTAGAAAAAAATTCTCTAAATTTTTTACTAGGACGTAGTTTATGGATTAGCCTTAATTTCGAAAGGCATGTTTTCTACCAATAATTTTATAATATACCTCATTCAATATTCCAGGAATTCTACAATAAAGTATTCGCGAACTCAAGGTTACAAACGCACAGCGGTCTAGATATGAGTTCGCAGTTAACAGAAGGGCAATTGAATCTTTTCCTTATTCCAACAATAGGACCAGAAAGTAAGAATTAATTTCAAATTGCTCAATATTTATCAATCAAGTTTTTTGTCTATTTTCGAAGTCTAATTTTAACTCTAATATAGCCGAGCCGAGATTCTACGAGAACGAAAAGCAATTAATAGAAAAGTTACGAATAAAGATTCACGGAGTTGCGAGAAACGCGATGACGCCTTCTACTTTAACAGAAAAGAATTGGTAATTATCAGTAATTTTCTTCTTAGTTATCATTAATTTTAAATGCTTAGCTTATAATTATAAAAAAAAAACCTAATTAACAGGGCTTGAACTCACGCCTCAAAAGCTACTAATGACACTATTTACTCGTAATTTGCCGCTAATGCCACAATTTCTTCACTTTCTCTTTAAAATATTTTCGAATTTGTTCGCTGTTTGGTTAAAAACAGGTGTACTATCTCAAGTACAGAAATATGTACTGGATGATAGCCACAAAGGCCATATTTTAAATTCGCGTATTCTTTGTTCTTCATTGGTTGAATATTTTGAAGTTGAAAACTTCCGAAATTACCGTCCTTAATTGCCCATAAATTCTTAATTGAATATAATTTCAAAAATAATTATTGTATATCAAATTGAAAAAGTTTTCAAATAATCCATTTAGTTCAATCGCGTTCGAGAGTATAAAATATCTAATTGAAAGCATTCGAAATTTAAAAACTTAGATTTAACGGTTTTAAATAGAACAGAACATTGAGATCTTACTGCATTGCAAGAAGCTCAATGTTTAAAAAAATAGAAACTAAAAAGTATTCCAAATTGAAAAAAAAAACTTTAAATTACCAAAGTTTTGTAATTCGGAAAATACGAGTTCCAAATACATGTGAAATATAAATGAAAAATAATACACATTAATGAGCGTTGACTTTTAGTGAAAAATGTTGTAGACGTAGATCAATCCTTTAATTGAATTTATTTTAAAATCATTTACAATAGTTAAATTCAAATTTATCGCGTTTGTAGGATTAATATTACTGGCGTTTTTGAAGTTTATTGCTAAAGTTTTAGGAATTAATTTTCAAAGATTTTATTTACCTTTGAAAATATTTCTAATCCGAGTAAAATATTAGATATTCAAAATACCCGCATAGAATTTAAAATTGTCAATATAATTTTATGGCATTTTTTTACATTACTAGTTTGTTCCAATTTGTATGCTTTATAAATTTTAAAAATGAGTAGGTTTAACAGTTGATTACATTTTTGCAAACATCATTTACAAATTCATAGGCATACTTAAAAATTGAATATTTTAAGATTCGAATTTTGAAAATTGGATCATTTAAAACTAAGAGGAATTAAAATTGTATTCTTGATAATTAAAAGTGTTCAAAATTTAATAATTAAATATTGAAAACTTTTCAATTAGAATAATTTGAAATTCAAAGCGATTAAAATTTGACAATTTAAAATGGAAAACTAAATTGAATCTTTCAAAGTCAAAGCTTCGGAAAGTCTAGAATTTTACATTGTTATTACATAATAAAAGTATAAGATAACATTAAAGCTGATTAGACACATTTTTCAAAAAAAAAAGTTCAAAATAAATAGTAATTTTCAATAAGAAACGTTCAAAATAAAAAAAATCTACTTCGGAACGTTAAAACTTAAACGAATGCGAACTTCATTTAAAACTGAAAAAAATGTTATTCACTATAAATGGTGATGTTAAAACTTTGTTTATTATATAGAATTCCTGAAAATAAAACTAAGAATCCAAAGACCAAATTTCGACCAACCACCATACTCAAACCCTTTAAAATTTCAATGATTGGAAGTAAATTTAAATCGCTTCAAAATGAATATTTTTTAAATTGCGGATTATACTTTCCAAAATTGAACCAGTTCAATTTTAATTCCAAAGTTAAAACTTTTTAGCTCAATTATAAATTGTTTAATTTTAAATCTTCCTTTAGAATTATTATTTATTCTATAAATTTTCGCCTCAAATATTTTTAAATTAGAAATTAAATGTTTTTAAATCTTCAACTAAAAATCGGACGATTTTAAAATCTTACATTGAAAATTAACAATTAAGATAAAGGATACAAAACGATATTGCTATTTTAAATTTAAATTATAGATTGTTTAAAGATAATAAATATATTATTAATAATTACCATGTCATGTAGTATCATTTTCACCATTCAAAATTGCAGAATGTTAAATACCGCGAGAAATTATTTTTATTATTTATTTTAAATTCATGCTAATATTTTTTAAGAATAAACTATTATTATCTCTGATGTGTGCCCCAGCCTTGTTAATTTCAACTTCTTAGTTTATAACAAAATGAAAACAAAATTTAACAAATGTTTATTTTTAGGTACCACTACGCGTCGAAAGTAATCGAGGCAGTGAAAAAGAGTCATCTCTCCTCAGAATACGGAAGACTAATGCCTTAGGAAATTCTGATTTGGGAAATCGATAGGAACATGGGAACTATTCGATAAATTAAAACACAAGAATTGTGATCACACTGCATTTATTTTTATTATAAACATAAATTCGTCATTGTACAATTTTTTTAACTTAAGATCCCTCTTTACTTATTTTATTATCGTAGATTACACTTTACTGTAAACTGTAGTCATTATCGTCATCATTGTTCTTCTCGTAAAATTAACCGGGCCTATTAAAATTATTTTCGAGTTCCTTACATTTTACATATATTATTTTACGAATAATCGTCCTGCTCGCTTTCGGCTTGCTGCATCGAAGCCATTTGAGCGACAGCTTGAAGCTGTTGCCACTGTTGTTGTTCAGCAACTGCCTGTTCTTCCCTTGCTTTTGCAAAGAGTTCTTGCTGCTGACGAAGAAGCTCTTCTTCTGGGATTCCCAAATTTTCTAATCGTGTGCTTTGTCTTCGTCGTTTAGCAGCTACGGCTTTACAATCACGCAAAACTGCTTCAGCTTCTGCGCTGTAGTCGCCGAAACCGAGTTTTTCGAGTGCCTGTAAAACGTGCTCGGCGTTTATTGTCTTTTTTTGCTGCTGGTTGCAAATTTCGTTGGCTTCTGATGACAAAAGGTGGATGAATTCTGTGCAACAGTTTAGAATCAATTCTCGTGATTCGTTGGCCACGCGAATGTGGGGCAGGATTTCTTTAATCATTTTGTTTATTGAGGCACGAGGTAACGTGAGCTCGTCATCCTCCGTCGGTGACATTGCTGCCGAGGCCATTTTTGCTTATCTGAAAATAAACATTTGATTGATTAAAGAGACGATTTAACCATTTATACCAACTAATATGAACTCTATTAACGTAAACATGCAGGATTTATAGACGAACATATTCGAACGATTTATCACATTCGACATCCGCACAGTTGTTAATGTTTGAATTCGATTTCGAACGTTTTCAATTGAGAATTAATAATGAATTAATTTATCAGGCTTTTAATTTCAAATGGTACATTTTAAATCATTTGAATTGAACAATATTGCTCCGAAATAATTTTAAACGATCTAAGCCAAATAATTGATTACTAAAATAATATGGATGAAATTACACGAATATCAAAATTTGCATTGATTTATCATGTTTTATAACTCGTATTTATTATTTTGATATTGAAAATTTTAAAATGATACCATAAATAGTAATTTTATAAAAAAAACTTGAGGTTAGAATAAACTATTATAAATTTTCTCCAGTTTATGTGCAATTCGCGTTGCTAAATGTCCAATCCTTAATACTTCTGAAAAATACAAGTCTGACGTAGAAACAATTTTCTTCTGAATATTTACTTGTATAGATTACAATCATTAAATGTAAGATATACAAACCTTAAACTTTATTGGAAAATAGTTCTTTATTACTTATTTGTAACTTATTGTCTACTCCAATGTAATAAATATTTTTAATCACTTTTGCAGAGCGCACTATTTTTTAGTTCGATTAGTCTGCTTTACAAATCGCAGTGACATACTCGAATTTATTAAGATGAAACAATTGTACATATTTTACACATTCTTCTATACGCCAGTAAACATGTCCATGTACATTGTTGTCCCTAAAGTATACAAAACTATATAGTTTAGAAACTCACATGCTGAACGTGAAGTAAGAATCGGAGCGCTACTAGCGGGGTAAAGTGAAACTACGTTTATTTTTTAAATTTGCGATTTAATAATTATTTGAATACTAGTGAAGGCCTAAATTTACAAAAATAGCTTCCTCCAATACTAAAAATTCATCCTGCCGATTATTAATAATTTAAACCATTTTTGTGTTATTCAAAGACAATACATTGTTGAAATGGCACAATTAAAAACGCTTTTATAAATTCAACACGCACAATTTCAATCAACGGCAATTATAAACAAAATTTGAATACGATTGAAATGTGTTTGCATTTGTATCGGAATGTATTTTTTCACCGGTCTTTTGTAGTATTTTTTGTAAAATATTATACTTCATAAATAAAATAGAAATTTTACAGAAACTTTACAGAAACATTGCTGCAGCAAAATTTTAAGATTATACTGAAAAATATGAATGGATGAATGATAAACTTAGGATTAAACTAAAGTGTTTGGAAACACAACAAAATGATATCCTTGGCATGTTCCAAGTATACTGACATTTCCACCCCGTGCGATTTCCACACAATCTTATGTGCGGCATCAAAAGAATTAAGGTCCTACAATATGTTTGGCGGCATATATACAATTTTTACAATGGAATGGAATCCAACATTTCTGGAATGCAAATTAATTCAAATATGCATAGAATTTTTGAAAACATAAAGATTCGCAAGCATGACCGTTACACAAAAAACCGCTTCATACAAAATCTCGAATATTTGGTTTCTTTCCAATTCTATCTCAGTATATTATAAACAATTATTATCTCAAGTTTTTTTTAGAACCAATAACAGCTCACTTTTAATAAAAAACAAGCCACTTTCAGAAATTTTAAAAGTTGCCTGTTACATACTATATTGTATGACAGCTTTAAATTGCGTTGTTTAGAGATCGCACTTTTCACTAACAGTATAACGGAAAAATCAGTTTTTATGGAGGAAAAAACATTCAAATTAATATTATTAAAAAAATTAATATTATTTTAGACTTTTGTTGAAGCGTCACTTTTATTATTGCACGAAAGTTTTCGCACACTAACAACCCAGTAGGCAAAACAATTAAGGATGTCCTAGAGACGTCTTTGGGACATCCCTAAGACGTCTTTTATAACATGTATTTTGAATATCCTATAGGGATGCTCTTAAGACGTCTAATGTCAGTCCGAAAAATGTCCTAAGAACGTCCATGTCTTTAAGACGTCTTTAGAAATTCCTATATAGAATCCTGTATAGAATCCTACATTAAATCCTAAATTTAAGGTACGAATTTAATTATTATTTCTTGCGTTTAGAAATGCCCCTTTTGCATTTTAAATTTTCCAACGTGATTCAATAAACTTTGGTTGTTAAATATGAAATTCCTAATGATAATTTGATTGCCACTTTATGTACTAAAGTTTGCCTGCATTTTGACAATCACACACATAGGAACTTTGCAAGAACCTGTACATGATGCTATGAGGATTCCTATGTGGGTTCTGATCGTGGTTCTGACGTATGACTCCTTCAAGGAAAAATGACAAGGACCTTATGTAGGTTTCTGTACAGTTTCCCGCTCATCGTGAAATGGCTGACATAGAATCTTACCAGTGGGTAAAATCTGACATAGGAACTTCCGGAATAGCGTTAATATAGGAAGAAGCGGCCTTGTATAAAGTAGAGGGCGCTGATATCGCGTCATAGTTGTGTGTGTCGTGTCTGTGCACAATCAGCTGAGTCGTACACAGT
>JAAAKG020148552.1:0-10230 GCA_010014905.2 Druon quercuslanigerum | reverse complement strand
AAAATCCTTGCTGTCATATATCAGATATATATATATATATATATATATATATATATATATATATATATATTTATAGTTATAAAAAATATGACAGCAGGGATTCATTTGCAAGATATTTGGCATTGACTCCCAAAAGAATTAAACCCATTCATTAAAAATGGTCAAAATGTGTATTTGTTTATGAAAATTGTTTAAATAATTGGCAATCATTAGTTACTCTTAACTTATTGTAAGCGCACATTATTATCTGAGACACCTTATACAAAATCTATTGGTCAAAATTAGATGAATTTTATATAAAAAAAGACGAATGTTTTACAAAAAATGTGAATATTAAAACAAATAATTAAATTCGGAATACAAAATATGCATTTTTATGCAGAAATATAATGTAGATTTTGCAAGACACAACTTTTTGTATATATTTTTTGAATTGCTAGAAAAAAGTAGACTCTGAATGCTGAGCTTTTAATGACACCGATTCTCAAATATAACATTATTTATTAATAGCCTTTAGTACTAAAAAAAGGCCGGTAATAATTAATGCATTAAACAATTCTATGAAATTAATTTGAAATCCTGTGAATTACAGTCTATCCAAAAATATAGAAAAGTTTGCTCCAAAAGCTGTAAAGAATCTTCCGAAATTTTCCTCAGTTAATACTCTTATTACTATGAGTCATAGTACGAAAAAATTTTCTATGCGCATCGGTCAGGTAGTTGCTAATTGATATACCTGGCTTGGTATCTAGGGTCTCCCTAGAGTATAGTCTATACTTTACACACTCAACTCTGCCAGGGCAGGGGTTCATTTTTGGGCCTTCAGTGGATAATGTGAAAATACTAAAATAAGATAAATCTTACATGAAGAAACGAATATTTTTAATACCTAATTTGTAACACTTATAGCATGAATTGAAACCTCGTACTTTTCCAATTCTACCATTTGCAACTCTTAGCGCATTTGCTTTTGTCTTTCGATGAAGACCACACTAAATCATCATCTCTTACTCTCTCAAAATTTAGCAAAACATGGCATAATTACATTTTAATTACCTTCAAGCATTTCCTGAAATAATTTACAAAAGAACGAAAAGGAATATTAGGAAAATCGGTCAATGACAAGCACTAAGTCTACATTCTGGGTTCAACCTGTTTACAGTGTCGTCGAAAAAATAACACTTTCTACCGCTTGCTGTTTTCTTGAGAAATGCGCTCCGCCGATATTCCCTTTACCTTTGTCTTACCTTTACCTTTATCTTTGCGGTTTGCTCCATCCCAGGCGCATAAAATGCATTATACTTTCAATTAATTGAAAAACAGCAACAAAAAGACCACTTTTCAAAAAAAAAACTGTGCTTTATTTTGTATTTAGGTCTTTATATTCTATGTTTAAAGTGTGAAATCAAACAATTTATAATTGTCGGAGAAAAGCTTGTTTGTGTCATATATGGACTAAAATTGAAGCTTGAGGAAGCGCCTTAAGTTTTTGTTTTCATTTGTTTAAATTTCGGTTCGAAGTCAACTCTAAATAAATTTTTAGTTAGTTGGACAACGTTATTACGGTTTAAAAAAACATTGAATAATTTTCAAAATGATGAAACTTTTCGAACTTTGTTCTAGGCTTTAAAATCCAAATGTCGATTATTAACAAATTGTATAACTTAGAAGTTAATATCTTTAAATATTTATAACATCTTTAAAATATCAATCACAATAGTGAATTTTATGTTGGTAAAAGTAGGCGCATAATGCCTAAAGAAAATGGTTTTATATGCCTGCTATTAACGTGTTAATTGGTTCTAATTAAGTATTTAATTCTTTAAAATCTTTATCAATAATTATAAATATGCATGTAGATAAAATAGGGTTGAATTCTGCGGTAAACTCTAAATGAGTGTCCAAAAATATGAAAATGCGCTCTAGAGGGCCTACTGAACACAGCGGTCACTATAGGCCTAGATTGCAGCTTGCTCATTTAAAAGGGCACCATTTGTGCAGATACACATATGGGGCAGAATTTATACGTGCCTAGTTTTACCAAATACTCAAAGCGGACTAATTTTCCTTAACATTATAGGTTTATTACATTATCATATTCACCAATGCAATTTATAATTGCGGTCAAGGATAAGACCCGAGTATGGACAATTCTCATCTTTTCGAATGTAAGGAAGGATTGCTTAATGCAATAAGGAACAATTTGATTCACAATCTAACTGCGTATTTTTATTCTTCTTTGAATTATCTATTCAAGACTACAGTCCTTATCTCTTTGTTTGAAGCATCAAGGTTTTCCTTAAGAGATAGAACCATTTTATAAGAGTCAATATTTCTACAATGGAATGCTGGTTTTTACACTACAATTTTGTCTAGTATCTACTATATAAGATAAAACTTTATCGTTATCATCTCCGGCCAAGCCAGCAGATGCCTTTCTTTTCTGTCGGGCGTCAAAAAAAGTGCTAGTAATTAGTATAGTAATAATTCTATAAGAATAGGTTGGTGACGAAAATCATGAAAGAAATGTTATCGTTTTTCCGCAATTTGGATAATTTAAAAAGCTAGAAGAAAGAAATGTTGCAAAACTCACACACATAATTGACAAGTCGGTTTTATTCTTTAGAGTTAAGAAGAATTTTTTATTTATTTACAATAGGTAATAAATCTGACAAAAATATATAATCTCAATTTTCATTTAACCAAAGCCAGGCATTACTTTGATTTAAATAATTATTTTAAAAACCCATTACTTCTTTCATATGGGTCTTTTTCGAATGGATAATGTAGACCGGATTGCCATATGTTCTGGGATGAACACCCCTAATTATCGTATGTATACATTTTTTCGTATTGTTTTTAGGCTTGAGGGAAAAAATAATTTGGAATACAATGCAATGTGTAGATATATTCTACTGTTATTTTAAACAAGTCGTGTTTACGTTAAAAAATTAGTATAGTTTCTTATGGCCTTACGCTAACATAGCGTACTTTAACACGATATTTCTCGCGGCGAATGTCCGCACAAAGCAGAGAAAACAAGGATCCATTCGGTCGGTACAAAGTGGGAACGCCAGCCAATCACGGCATTGTACACTCTGCCAGCAAGAAGAAGCTAGTGCACCGAGAGAGGGGTCTAAAACGATTCTTCACTTAGGTTTCGACCATGATCCGAAAAGCTATGGTCCCGCAACTTGGGGTACGAGACTACGCTCAAGCCGCACATCGTGCAATGTCCACCTTCTTGGTGTACCATAGCAACATGTACACACCTCGCTAGGACGATTCGAATAATTTTTTGTCGTGTTACTCATGACGTATAATTATGTGGACATGATTAATAAGAGCTTTTACACTGCTTGCAATCAGAAATTGACATGTACAATTTCCCATTCTTTATGATCCGGTGAATTATGGTTTATTAATAAAGCAGGACCATGATCGGCAAAAGTAAAATAGGGCTGCGACAACTGTGATGCTCTGCAAATTTTAAGTAAAAGTTTTCAAGTTCTGGGGATGGCAATTGCAAGGTTTTACATAGCTTGAAGAATTTATGATAGCTTTAAGAATTTATGATAACTTGAAGAATTTATGATTTAATGATCATAGACCGTCTCGGATTAAGATGTCCCCAGTTAAAGAACCTGTCATTGTTCACAAATCAACTTCGCAATCGCGGGAGGTCCGTGGCCCGTCTTTTTGTATATAAGTCGCGAGTTGTTACACTTTTCTTCCCGAAATGAGTAAGTCAGTTCCGCTTAGACTTTTAAAGTAGATGGATGTAGCAGTTGTATTAAAAATTAAATTTGTGTATGTGTTTTGTGTTGTTTAAAAAGTTTATATTTTAATTATGTGTTTTGAAGTGCTACGTTTAAAAAGTTTCCATGTTGTATTCTCTCGTCCACAAAAAACTGTTTATGCACATAAATGATAAATTAAAAGGATTTTTTAACACTGTCGAGCATATGAATTTTTTCTGAAACGAAATTCTAACGAACCTACTTGCCCTAATTAATGGAATTTTCTATAGAAATTTACTTTTCACAAGAACTTTTGTGCAATTCAGTTGTAAAAAAATTTGTATAGCACAACAAATGCATAGGAGAATCGCCGACTGTAGTTTATATCATATTGGTCAAAGGGGTAGAAAGAGGGTTGAAACTTATTCCTTTTTTTTCATAACAATTATTTTTCTGGAAATCTAACGTTTTGGACACTTTTCGAGAGAGGCAAGGGGCATTTTTTTAAAACTTTGAAAGATACTGACTTATTATTGCATAAGTAATTAGCTATTTCGAAAAAGAAAATTTGTAACGGTTCTGATTTCTTTTCCAGCAAAACAAATGAACAAATCTGAACATAGGACATGTCATGTCTTAGATATGTGTGTTATTTACATTTTATAAATGAACTTTGTCCCCTGTTTAGGTAAAACCTACGTCGTCTAAATGACCTCAAAAATTCACCTAAATAAAGAAAAATAATGAAAAGTTTCCTGAGATTGCGAAGGCTTCATCCCACAGCAATACCGACTGAAAATCTACCCAAAATGATTGATAAAACTCAAGAGAGTGAAACATCGGATGCAGCCTCAGAGACGGAGTCAGACACTGATGAGCATAAAAACGAGCACTCGGCTACACATTAAATTTTTCAGCTTTTGAAGAGCAAGCAGATGTAAGTGAACGCTTCAAAAAAATTAATGAAAATTTTCGGTAATAAATAAAACACACTGAGAAAACTAAAAGGGAGAAATTAGATCTAAAAGAAGAAATAAAAAATGTAACAAAAGAATTAGAAGAAGCAACGAGAGAGGCAGCATAGGCAAAGCAGGAGAGAAGACAAGAATCGAAAACATTTCTTATACAAATTTTTCAATTAAAGAAGAAGGAGGCTTTTTGGAAGCGGGCATGCAACATTTACAGGACGACAATGCAGTATGCGGAAAATAAATTGATGTTTTCTCAACAAGAAAAACAAGAGATGCTGGAGACATTTAAAGGCATGTTTAGTCCAGGTCAAATAAAAATGTTGTTCGGTTCCGGAAAGCAAGTAAGGTGGAGCAACAAGGACTTTGAGAGAGCTATTTCCTTGCAAGCTACTGGCCCCAAATCCTACGTGTACTTGCGTGAGTCTTTCATCCTTGAGACGATGGATGCAAACGTTTGATGTTGAACCGGGTGTCGTAAATAGTGTTTTGGACATTATGAAGAAAAAATGGAAGAAACTTTCTCTTAGAAATAAGCTTACAATCGTCCGTTTTGACGAATTTCATCTTTCCCCTCAATTCTGCATAGACAGAAAAAAAAACAAAAAGTTGTTGATCCCCATAAGGCTTGCCAACTAGTCATGACTCGCGGCTTGACAAAAAATGGAAGCAAGTTATATATTATAATTGTGTTCAGACGATGAACTCGGGGTGAGGACAAAGAAACTTGAGGAAGCGAGTGTACTTTGAACACCCATCAGGCAGTGCTCTTAAAGTACACGTTTTTGCTGACATCCCATATTTAATTAAGTTATCCAGTAAACATTTGCTCGATTTATTTTTTTTCCTACAACAATAAACCGACTGACAGACAATACTTATACCAGTTATTGCAAATTAATATCGATGATTTCAAAATTGCCTTTTTATTAAAAGCAGATCATTGAAAATGCACGGGTAATGCGCGACAAAAAGTAAGATTATCAACACCGGTTTCCTCGAATAAGAATGCAAAAGCACTCAGTTTCTGTTTGAAACAAATTGAATTGGTGGATACAAACTTTAATAATTTTATAGCTTGTTAAAAATTATGTAGCGTTTTACAATTGTTTAATGATTGGTTTGAGTTATTCAATGTGAGAGGTAAGTATGAGAATAATTTTTTTTTGCAAAGCCTGTACCAACTCTTAAAAGACAAATATAGTATTGAGTATATTTTAACGCACTGGTTAAATCAAGACATCCCAGAGAACTTTTTCTCTTTCCTTCATGGGATTGAAAGAGCCTACGACCATCCAACAGCCGTAGATGTTAAATATCTTTCGCGATGGTATCTTCTGGGAAAAGATGCTATGATTGCCCTTTCCCGAGGATGCAACGTCCATAATGATATAACGAAAAAAAGTTTGAACCTTTTCTTGGTGCATTCAAATTTTACAAATCATTATCGGTACATTCTTCTTTTCAAACGGAAGGTGACTGTCCTCAGTCAGAATGTGACACGGATGAAGGGAAAGAGCAGAAAGCAGGTTAGATTTCTTGTAAGTTTATAATTATGTTGGAGCTGTGGGGCATATCAAGTGACATTTTTATTATCATGTATCCGAAATTTTGTCAGATGTTGCCGTAGAGGCAAATTCCGACACATCTCGTCAACTGCAAAATGCAATGCATGAACAGAATAATGGTTATTTTTTTATCATATCAATACAATAATTTCTAATAGTGTAACGATACAAAAATAATTATAATATAATGCAGATCTCGAGAATGATTTTTCTAACTCTCAATTAGAAAACGACAAGACTGGAGATTTTACCGAGGGCGAAAGTCAGGATATAGAAGATAAAGAGCTATCCCAGTGCCACTTTCGTGATAAAGATGTGATCGGAGATTAACACTTGCTGAGTCTTTCTGAGGACTACAGAATTAAGGATGGTGAACAACTTGCAGAAGTTGAGCATAATGCAGGTTTGTTTCCCTAAAAAAGGTCGTGAAAATCAGACGTTATTTTTTGAAGTGTTATATTGAAAGGAAAAAAGTTTCTTGCTCCTTTTCTTCGTATTCACCTTCCTGAACATTGAATTTAACCCATAAAATTGAAAAAACTTCCCATACGCGAAAAATCATTAATTTAAAAAGTTTTCATACTTTTTCCCAATAGGTAAAAATTTGTTGAATTGAAAAAAATGTCTCGACACGTCCAGGAAGAATCTTTTTATTTATATACCTGTTTTATTGTTTTCTGTTCGCGAATGTCACAGAAATGTATATCATACAAGCAATATTTCTCATCATATCGTTCTTCTTATTAAAATTTCGTATTTTTCCCAATCCAGATACGTCTTTAAAAAATTATGATATAACCATTGATGAAAGTTAGCTTTTGAAGGAGTTGGAGAAAACACATTCCACTGTAAAAATTCGCTAAGAGGGCTAAAATACGTCACAGGATATGTTGCCTGGCGTTTTTCTCATAATTCATCTCTTGGAGTTCACACACTTTTAATGTCAGAAGCAAAAAGACCCGCAGGGGATTATATTTTGCACGTGACCAAGGGACGCTTGAAGTATCCATCGGAAAAACTTCTAAAAGCTGATCAAGTGATGAATCAGGAATTTGAAAACTATCATGGCAGGACATTTAGCATAGACGAACAAATTTTTGATTATGTTGCATTAAAAACAAACGAAAATTTGAGTGAAAAACTGGATATGAAGGTTCTGCTGTGCTTAGTGCGCACGAGGAAATACATAAGGCTGCGCCAGTTAAACGGACATCTGCTTGCAGAAAGAAAGAAACTGAGGGAAGAAAATCGAATGAGATAAAATACCAACATTAGAAGATAGTTAGAACCTTTATTTATTAGCTGACATTGGTAATTGTCAAATATTAAATAATCTAATTGATAAAATTCTAATTAAAATAAAGGTCATAGCATGTACAATAAAACCTACCGAAAATTCCATAGAAGAGTTTCTTGTGGTATTTATAATGCGGACCGATGGGCAGTTGCTAGCGTGCGAAATATTTACTGCCTAGAGTGGATGGTTGGCTGCGCTGCGGAGAAACTTATTTTTTTCTCTGTGAAAAATTATAATAATAATTCATTCTTTTCACTAGGCATAGATTGTTGGCTATACATCTATGCATCTAAGAATGTGTGTACAGACTGTAAAAATAAATAAAATACTGAAATGAAATTACAACAAAACTACAATCAAAGTGCACATGAATTTATCCAAACCATAATTTTGAGCAGAAACTTACGTTTTTTATGTAGATTGATTATGAATATCAAACCTCTACGCTCTAAGAATCCGAGAGTTCATGCAATCCTGCTACATTTTGTTTAGGCTGGACTGCGGTACAGATTCCTCGGTATCCTCTTTATTTAGAGTAATTAACGTCGCAAAATCAATACATTTCTCTGTAAAAAGAAAAAAACTTTAAGATCCGCTCAGCATTTCGTTTAAACTGAAATGATTCTTTATTCTGAGAATAAAATAAGAAAGTCACATTTATGTAACCCAAGGAAACATAACCCTAACGTTGTATCAATGTAACGCGGCACGAACCATAATAAGCCTTTCTTGTATCTGGATTTTTGATAATTTTGTAATACAAATAAATAAATTTGTTATTTTCGTTTTTAATAAATACTTTTGCTATCTTAATTTTAAGAGAACAAAATAAGCACTCATTAAGTTCAGCTACACCGTGAGCTATGTATACACGCACAACACAAGTCGTATATATAAAAAATAGAACCATTAATACGAACTTTTGAATCTCTTCAGAGGCAGAATAGGTGTTGTAACGTATAGGTCCTGTTAGCACTGTTAGTATCCTGTTAGTATCCTTCTACAAGCAATCTCACGCGCCGAACATCCGCACAAAGCGGAGAGAAAGAAGACCCGTTCTCGCAGCATAGCGTGGAGAGCGTCGTCTCGATCCACTCGAGGTGAGGGGCTCTCAACAGTTCGCGTGTCGGAAATCTGGGGTGCTATTCTCGAGTATCGTTCTACTTTTTTATAATGCTAAAATTTCAAAACGGTCTTTTAGAACACTAACATTTCTAGAGCGCAGTCGGTATTCTGGAGCACCGCTCTAAACGGCTTCGATCGGAATGGAATGGAAAATAGTGCACTGTTTGTAGTGCGACGTTGCCGATGTGTATCTTCAAGCGAGAGTGGTATATTGACCAATGACGTGGCGAGTACAGAAGTAAGTGAAACGTTGGGGGTATTTTGGCGTTATGTAACCATATAGTTCGTGATTATCGTTGACGGAAAGTGCACAAAAGGTAGGTTAGTTATTGACAAATGTTTTACAGTTTGAATTATACACATTTCAAGAAGTTGCAGTAATTTTTTAAGGTAAAATATCGATAGACACGCAATTTATAGCCAATCTGCCAGCAGAGGTAAAAAAAGGTGCTTTGCGTTGAGCATGATATCTCCAGAACGGCCTAACCGATCATTAACAAATTTTAACCAGTTATTTTTAACACAATTTTAAAGTACTTCAACGAAGAATTAATTTAAAATTTTAATTTGTCCTCAAATCTGCGGAAGAAGAAATTGAAAGGCTTATTTCGAATACAGAAGCCTTTGGGGATTAGGCAGTGGAAGAGTCTGCAGCTGAGTTTGTAAGTTAACGTAATTTTTTATGCTGAGATTATTTCCTGTAAATACGTATTCTACTCATATTTTTTTATTGCAGGTCTTCGAAGAAACTCCCCAGAGGCACACTGTCGATTCCTTTCTCAGTGTTGAGGAGGAGACTTATTCTTCTCACGGCAATATGATTCGTCTCTTCAAGAAGAAAAAGGACTTAAATTTTTTCAATTCCTGTATTATTGTATCTTTATGTTCTGTATTTTTAATATAATGTCTAGAGTAGTTCACATTACGGTACCAAGATCTGTTCCTTTCTACTTCTGCGATGATCTCAAATAATATATATTCATGCCTTAGTTTTTGTAAGTTCCGTTTACTTGTAGCTTAAATTAGATAAGGAGGGTTAGGTTTGAAAGCAGCTTTAAGCTGCACCTCTCCCTTTGGGTTCTTATGTTATATATGATCATCATGTACACACCCTTATTCAATGAACTCAATAAAGATTTATTATTATTATAGCAAATTTAATGTTATCTCCGATATCCATTTGATAGCTGCCTGTAGCTAAAAATCTTAATGTTGTTAAGACCTGTGACAACAAATATGTTTTAGATAATGACTACTCACTGTTACGAATGTTAGGCAATGAAATAGTAGATGCTCAAAACCAACCTTTACTTCAGGGGTCAATGCCGATGATCTTGATGGCTGTACAGTATGTTCCCGTACAATTTCAAAGATTTCCTGCACCATATCTTTGTTTAACCTAAATATACTAATGAGCTTGCTATCGGTAAAATCAAAAGCATCATTACGTATGGAAAACGGAGTTCTTCCTTCGCCGTACCTATCCGCGTCTTCCAATATTTCTATGAATCTAGCATGTATCGCCCCACGCA
>JAAAKG020148551.1:0-32037 GCA_010014905.2 Druon quercuslanigerum | reverse complement strand
ATTTTGAAAAAGAAAGTTTGAATATTTAAAAATAGGTCTAATCACTTACTAAAGGAATAAATAAATACTACGCTTAAATAAAATCAGCCTATAAGTGCTTTCTCTCAAATTTTATTGCTGCCCCTTCCTGTTCGGGGAAAAAGGGCAGAAAAAACCCCTTACTCCACTGTCGCCTAAGGGACTGGCTTTTCTAGTTGTAACATAAACTCTGAGGCATAAAGATTTAAACATTTTTTTTTTGAGTCAAGTACTTTTGAAAAGTTCAGTTCCGAATTTTCTGCCAAAGTCAAATCTGAAGAGTAATAATTAATCTTCTAATGATTAAAATTTTTTTTCTTGAATCAAGTACTGTGATAAAAACGCGTAATTCAAAAAAATATGTTCCAATATTGAAAAATTCTTCTCAGAAATCGCCGCTAAAAAAATGTGGCGCAGAAAAACCGAATTCGAATCTGCGAAAGAAATAGTAAAGCATAATAGATTATTTCATCTGAGACTCGTTACTATAATATGCTTTAAAGGTGGAAAAACGTATGGGAAGTTTGTTTAATGTTAATAACCATTTAAAAAATGAAAGCGTAAAATAGATATGTAAATAAAAGTTTAACCTATTAGCTTCTGTTATCTAATAAATAAATTATTGAATAGAAGAGCCGTGTTTTTCATTATTTCGCATGAATTTCGAGGGGAAAAAGTTAATTTTTACACGTGTATGAAAATAATTAATAACAAAAAGAATGGTACGTGAGTTTACTGCCGCGTGCAAACACTGGACGAGCTGCTCGCACGCCGAGCGTTTTTTATGAAATCATCCATAGTTACAATATTTATGACCCGATTACACTGAAATTTCCAGAAAGTTTTTTTCAAACTTCGCAGAAAAAACGGCTCGCTTGAAGCTTTCTTAAAGTTTAAGTTCGTCGCATACTTTTTTCCGCCAAAGTAGCAGAAACCCGGTTACCGATATCCCGCCATTTTTTATTAAATATGAGGTAACAAAGGCAATTTTTATGTGTTTTTATTGACTTTGGAGGCGTTACGTATGTTTTCTGAACATACTGTAAAAATTTCAAATAATTTTATCAATTATTTAGCTATAACACAGCACCAAAAAAAAAGTGGTCTGTCCCAGAAGCGAGACCAATGTACCCTTATGCTTTTGCGGTCGCTGAAACCGATTATAACCTCAAAATTACTTCATCAGGTCAGGGTTTTTTTCTACCCTCAAAATAAGGGCTCAAGTTTACTGAATTTAAGGTAATCCACTAAAAAATTGTTTTTTTCTCCCCAGAAACGTGTCCATTGTACCGTTATGTTTTCTGGGTCGCTAAAACCGAATATGGCCTCAGAATTGCTTATCAGGTAAGCATTTTTTCTTACCTTAAAATAAGAACTCAAATTTACTGAATTTAAGGTATTCAGAATTATATCAATCCTTACAACAAATTACGACGTTGAAGCATCACAAAATGCAAGAGAGTGCCAAAACCTAGTAACTGTTCACTGTTTAACTCAAATATGACCAAAAAATTTCTTGATTCCCAAAAATATTCAATCTTTTTCACCCCTAAAACGAACCCCTTCCGAACGGATGAAAATTGAAGAAATTTTACCTTTACTTTTATGACTTTAAGAAACAAATTTGTGGGCGCACAAAAAATCTTACTTCCACCTCTGCATATAAAACTAGGTGTAATGAAGCGATTCGTAAAGGCTTTGCATAAAGAGGGGGAATGCATTCCATACCTAGGCAAGGTGTTTTCACAAATTTCAAATGCCAAATTGGTAGCAGGTATTTTTGATGGACCGCAAATCCGAAGTCATGAAAGATCCAAATTTTATAAAAACTATGACAGAAGTAGAAAAAGAAACTTGGTTCAGCTTCAAAAAGGCAACTGAAAACTTTTTAGGCAATCATAGGAGCGCCGGCTCCACAGGATTCCACATGAGTTTGAAGTTGCATTTCTTGGATTCCCATATTGATTACTTTCCTGAGAATCTTGGTGCCAACAGCGAAGAGCAAGGTGAAAGATTTCCCGTGTGGGGTTGCTGGTCCTCCATCGGGGGGCTCTTCAGGTTGCGGATAGGGGAACGCCTCCCAGATATGGGTGGTATCGGGGAAATCAAATACCCGGGGCGGACAAAAACCAGCTAGGGGAAGGAACCCCGAATTAAAATAAAAAATGAAGGTTGTTGAGAAAAACGACATACCCCAAGTGAGGAAAGATCTCACCGTCGATTCCGATCGGGTGCAAGCCCCGGTGGTCAACGCCGGCTCCGCGGATTTTGGGGGGAGCCAATCGCACAACTTATCGTTGGAGGAGATGGAAGTTCTGGCGGAAATGGACTCTGTAAAGAAGACACCACCACGAACTAGAACCCATTCGCTCGGCGACGAGATGCATATGGCAAAGAGAAAGAGGCGAGATAGCAGCCCTGAAGTGGAGAGCACAGTACTGCCGTTAAAAGCAGTAGAATGTGTAGACTTCATAGAGAATGTGACTGCAGAAGTGGAAAAAATGGAGAAACTGCTATGAACGGCATACAAGCCTAAAAATGAAATATGCGAAATCAGCAGTAAACTACGATATGAAGTGGAGCTGTTATGCTATAAAGGCATTGCCACCTGGGTGCGGCAGGTTGGCGGATGCGCTAGAGCCGTGGCCGACGAGAAGCTGCTCCCAGAGAATGAGGATCTCCGTCGGCTGCTTGAGAACGTCAGAGGCAAATATGAGAAACTTCTAGCGAAGATACAAATAACCGTTGAGACTCCGAAACTACAGGAGAAAACTTTGGAGGGCGCTCCCAAAAAGCCAAAAGAGCGAGGAGGCTATACTGAGGTTTAAAGCCGAAGAAAGCGGAGAAAGCAGAAGAAAAAGGAGAAAGAGGAACTTGCTACCCTCAGAAAAGTTGCTCAAACTGCCAAACCAAGCGGTGGTGGAAGGAGAAAAAAGAGGAGGATTCGCGGCGAGGCGCTCATCACCAAGCCCGCCCCTGGACAGACGTGTAAGAGCATCCTAATGGATATGCAGACGTCTGTCGAGCCCGAGCAACTTAGAGTCAATGTCAAAAACATCCGGCAGACCAAGGCGGGGGAAGTTCTCCTCGAAGTTATAGCCAAACCGGAGGAGAGAGCCAGCTTTGGCGACGCATTAAATGGAGTGTTGGGAGATTAAGGTGGCGTCAGACACCTAATCCCTAGGGCCCAACTCATGGTTTGTGACCTGATCGAAACGAGTGAGGTGGGAGAAGTGCAGGAAGCACTCGAGGATTTACTTGGGGAACACGTTGGTAGTTCCCTAAAGATAAATCTTACAAAGAGGAGTATCAGAGGGTGCATTCGTGCCTTCGTCGAACTGGATGATGCGTCTGCAGCGAGATTGGAGAAAATGGCCAGACTCAAGGTGGGGTTGGTAAGCTGCCGGGTGAAAGCATTGACTGCTGAAAACCCGTGCTACCGCTGCTACGATTTTGGCCACCTTGCCCGAAATTGTAAAGGAGAAGATCGGAGCAAATGCTGCTGGCGGTGCAGTCAGGAGGGGCACAAGGCGTCAGTTTGCCAAAACTTGGCACTAAGGCGTATTCCCTCGACGGTCAATAGGAAAGTCGTCACCGGAGAAGTAATGCGAAAGCGGTTTCCGGAGACTTGGGTAGGCAGAAAAGAGGAGGGGTTTTAGTCAGTAAGAATTTGACACTACCCATACAAAGAATCTGTCTTTAAATTAAGACAAATCTTAGGCTGGGTGTCTTTTTGAAGATTTCCCCTCCTCGTAAAAAAAAAAGGTGAAAGATTTCACCAAGACCTCCAAGTAATAGAAGAGAGATACCAGGGATGATGAGATGTCAGTATGATGGCTGACTATTAAGAGGATTTACAAAAAAAAAATTAAGAGGGGAAAAAAGATGCCATTGCGGAGGACTTTTGAAAATAAAAGAGCACGCTATCCTCAGAAATCTGAGCCATGACAGGCATTCAAGACAGCATCCTCTCTAGGAATTGTGGGAAGGGATGTTTTTCTAGGGTTCGTTTTTGAGAGTGCAGAGGGGTTTAACATTTTTGTATTTGGATAGCAGACTAGTTAGAATCTATCTGTACAAGAAAAATAAACAAAAAATGAATTTTCAACCATGAAATTGTGAATGCTTTGAATATAGGATACCCAACCTTATCCGGGGGTAGCTCTTGAGAGCGTGAAGAAGTAAAAATTTGTGTAGTTCAATAGCTGACTAGTCATACCTAGCCATTGAAAGAAAAAAAATTGAGCGTTAAATCACAAAGGAATTAATTTTTCAAATATTTTACCCTTAATCCTATCCGGGGTAGTTTTAGGGGTGCACGAGAGCTAATTATTTTTTTATTTTACAAAAAAAAAAAACGTAAAAAATTGTGCGTCCACAAATTTGTTTTTTAAAGTTCTCCCTTCGGAAGAAGTGGTTTTTAGGAGCGAAAAAAGTTTAACATTTTTGGGGATAAAGACTGAACAGCTCATAACATATTCATAAAATACAACATTTTTCAGTGCATCATAGAACAGAGATATACATTTTTGAAAGATACAACCCTTTCAAGGGGTAGTTTTTACGGGGATGAATAAGGGTGCGAAATTTTTTTGGTCATATTTAAGTTAAACAGTAAACAGTTACTAGGTTTTGGCACTCTCTTGCATTTTGTAATGATTCAACGTCGTAATTTTGTTGTAGGGATTAATATAATTCTGAATACCTTAAATTCAGCAAATTTGAGCTCTTATTTTAAGGTAAGAAAAAAATGCTGACCTGATGAAGCAATTCTGATGTCATATTCGGTTTCAGCGACCCCTAAAACATAAGGGTACATTGGTCTCGCTTCTGGGACAGACCACTTTTTTTTGTGGTGCTGTGTAATAGGCGAGTTGAGTTTTAAGAAACATCGACTTAAAGCGCAATGAAAAATGCAATTTTAATTAATTATTACCTAAAGAAATAATCGAATTCATAAATTATATCAGAAAAAAATGCCGACTTTGGCCAGCTTAATGTAATGGTATTTTTTATTTTTTAATTTGACACCTTTTTTTTCTTCCGCTATCTGCCTGTGGACAATTCTTTTACCGAATTTCACGCGAAGAGACCCTTTTATGATAGGTACGCTCAATTGGGTTGAATTTTATTTTTCGTACAAACAGATAAATTAAAAAAATAACAAACAAAAAAATTAATAAAAATTAAATTTAGTTACATGTGCACAACTGAAAAAAGAATTTTGTAAGGAGTTTTTTCATCGCTAAAATAAAACAATGACAGTAAAAAAGTTTTTAGTCATTAGAATAGATCGCAAAATAAAAAATTGTACAATTGGAAATTGCTACAGCGCGAAAAAAAGCTCCTGAAAAAGTATAATTGATTTAGAATAAATAGATATGCAGCTTAGTTATCAGTGCTCGATAAAAAGTTTAAAATTTCTTGTTTGCACAGTTTTTAAATTTTCTAGAGATTGAATTTTTTTACGTGTCTGGGGGCCAAGAAAGTCTTCTTCATTTTTGAGAATTTTAATCAATAATTTTCTATAAGATAAGTGTTATTTAATTCATCTCTGTTTTATGAAGAAAAATCTTAATACCTGGGTAAAAAGGATAGTATTTTTTTCGGGGATTTTAAGAATTTAGTGTAAACAATTTTTTGAACATTGGAATTACGTAGAATTTTTAAAATTTGGAATTTCGTATTTAAGAGGATTTTTCACTGGTGTATTTTTATGCGGAAAAGCCCACGCGTGCTTAGAAAAATGTTTAAATTGCAATCTATAACGATAATTTCAGTTAGTACTAAAATCATAATTTGTACATTCGTTATTTTCCAATTTTAATTCCTCGGTCTTGTTTTTTTTCGAGTGTATTTCTTCTGAAAAAGTCTAACGATTCTCAGAAAATTGGAATTTCAAAAATTCGCCGCATGTCCAATTTTGTTGCCTGGGTCCTGGCGATTTTTTTTCCAGCGGATGTTAGGAATATTTTTGAAGTGCGGATAGCTAAGCTGCATATATATCGATTCCAAATTAATTATACTTTTATAGGATTACAATACGCTACTTTTTCGCATTCTAGTGATTTTGAATTTTAGATTTTTGTTATTTTTGAACTACCTTGATAGTTATTTAGTGTTTATGCATATACCTTTCCTTTGAAATAAAAGTTAATATTCTTATTTAATTATAATGTTTACTTTAATTAAATTTTGTTATTAAAAATGGACTAAACATATTTGTAGAGAATATTTGAAGGAGTAATAAGGGCCCTACAACACGCCGTGTGAAAAAATGACATTTTTGGTTGAAAATAACTACATCCCACAAATAATTTCAGAGTTAGATGTTAATTTGTTTTTAAACCTGATAAAATTTTCCAGAGTTTTGCCGAGCCTGTATTTTTCAGCCTGTTTTTCAATTTTTTATTGTACAAACAAATATGACCATTTTTCTATTTGATGTTCCCGGTGCTCTATAAGGGAATTATGATAATCATCCACGTGTCATGGAGTAACATTGGTTAAAGTTGTTTTATTATGATATCATTAACAAAAAATGTTTAAAAACAAATTATTTTTTAAAAGTATGTTTTCTATATTTTTCAATAATTGAACATTTTTTAAAGTTATATTGCAAGAAATTTGGATGATTACAATATTATAATAAATAAAATTACCGTTAAGAATCATTCTCGTTTTACTTAAAAAAATCTAATAAATAAATCCATTTTATACTTTTATAATGTTTTTAAACGATTTTAGTAAGCAAATGTTTTATTCAGACAGTTGTCGACGAAAGAATTCGTTTATTTTACTGGCAATCTTTTTAATTGGAAAATTTTAGCAACATTCATATTTAATTGTTAAATTTGATGTATTTAAAAAAAATTTATTAAACACATGCATTATTCGGGAATCTGTAGAAAAAAGCGTTTTTTGCCATTTCAATCCTTATAAAATGATAATTTTGTCAATTTAAAAAATGCGTTATTTGGGCATTTGTCAATAAAAAAAAAACGTTATTTTTTCACTTTCAGTCCTTTTAGTATTATCCTGTCATTACTTTTATTCGTTTGATAATGCTGCTACTTTAGTATCTTCTAGAATTACCTTTTTCTTCTGCTTTTGTCTATGATAAACTATTTTCGGATTAGTAAAAACTGAAATGACTGAAATTGAAAAGTAACACAAACGGTTTCCTTCATGAAATACCCGAATAATACATTTTTAAATTAAATTTGTTAAAGAATCATACATTGTATCAAATAAGTATGAGTTTTTATGAAATTACCATGGAATTCCCAAGTAAAAGGACTAACGTGGAAGAACACGAATATGACCGTTGACAAATGCCCGAATAATGTATTCTTTTAATTTAATTTTTTTTAACATAAAATCTGTCAACTAATTATAAGAGTTTCTGAAAAGATCTTGAAGTTCCAAATTAAGAGGGCAAGCAGTGAAAGAAATACAAATTTCCGTCCTCTAATGCTCTAAAACTGCAATTATTATCGATTAAATTCGTTAAAAAAAGTATAAAAGTCATCAATTTATTATCAACTTTGCTAAAATTATCCTAAAGTTCCTAATTTAAAGAACTAGCATCGAAAAAAAATCATTTTTTAGTCGAAAAATTTCTGAATTATGCATGTGCTTACACTATGAACAAGAATAATCGTAAGAGAAATTTTCTTCACAATAATATTTTTTTCATATAAATTTCCTCGAATATAACTCAAACATGCTATTAAATCAAACACTTCTTTGAGCTAATACTTGCTGATTATAAAGTAATAGAAAAATTAAACAAAAGTTAAACCTTCATAATCCTTTGTAATCGTAACGTAAACTGTAAAATTAGGTCAATTTCTAGATGTTGTTTGCACGAATTATTTAAAGCAGAAAGAGTTTTAATTAAAATATTACTTTTAAAGGGAAACTCTGCATTGTCCCCTTTGATAATTGGAAAGATGCACTGGAAAGATTCTCTAAACATGAGAAATATGACTATCACAAAGAGAGCATCGAGAATGCAGAAGGCCTCTGCGACTTTATATTTGGAAGAAATGAAGGAATTGATTTACAATTGGACAATTAATAGAAACGCCAAATATTAGACAACCAGAAGAAATTAGCACCTATAATTAAAGTGGTGATATTTTTTGGTAGACAGGGTCTTTCTCTACGAGATCACAGAGATGCCGGTCCCATCAATGATGTATTCGAGGAGCCAGATGAAAAAGACGGTAATTTTTGAGCTCTTTTGCCGTATCGCGGTAGCCACGCTAATGATTTAAGAAAAAATGTTAGAAAATAGTAATAAGAATGCGCTGTACATAATTCCAACTATACAAAATGAAATTTTTGATGCGTGATATAACGTTATCCGCAATCAAATTGTGAAAGAAGTTAACGCAGAAGACATTGTTTGAATTGACCAATTGTCTTTGTGTTTTAGTTATTTTGACATTAATAAGTATGTAACAAATGAATACTTTCTTCAGTTCGTTCCACTTCTAGACATGACAGGCAGAGGTATTGCTCAAATAATTTTGGACAGTTTACGCTCATTTGGTGTAGATATAAGAAAAGCTCGTGGTCAAGGCTATGATGGAGCTGCTACAATGAGTTGGAAATTTAACGGTATACAAGCTGCTGTCAGAGAAACTTTACCCTTAGCTCTGTACGTACATTGTGCTTTTCCTTGTCACAATCTAGCAGGCGTGCAACGTCTCTCCAATAAGAAATTACATGGGAACTGTACAAAGTTTGTATGGTTTCTTGAATACTCCGAAACGAGAGCATGTGTTGAAAAATTTCATTAAACTGCAACTCCTTTATCGAAACGCGAAAAATTAAAAAAACGTTGTGCAACTCTTTGGGTCCCAAGGTATGATTCGGTTAGTACTGCGGCTGAACTTTACGATACGATAATTCCAGCTCTGACAGAAATCTCAAATTGGTAGGATAGGGAATCTTCGTCAACAGCTACTCAACTCTTATGCGCCATTAAGAAAGATGAATTTATCATTTCTTTATTATGTTTAAAAAATGTCTTTTCTTTCAGCGTCCTTTTATGCAAAGTCCTGCAGCACCCAACTCTTGAATTATTAGAAGCGGTTGAAATAGCCGATGATATTAATGATAAAATGAAATCAGTAAGGTTAAACGCTGATCCAGAATTTTCAAAGATATTTGAATCTGCTTCCAGTTTTGCTACGAAGCACTTTTTTCCTATTGAGATTCCGCGCACTGTGGCACATCAAACTAATCGCTCAAATATTCCAGCAGATACGCCGGAATTGTACTATCGGGTCAGTATATACGTTCCCTTTCTAGATTCGTTTATGAATCAAATAGATTCAAAGTTTCGCCAGCATAAAGAAATTTTAAAAGAATTTCAATGTCCGTTACCAGCAGACCCTTCGAGTAATTTTCCAGGACAACTTAAAAGCTACGAAGCGCTGACTAAGTTCTACTAAATTGATATGCATGGCGCCGAAGAACAATTGAATGCGGAATTAGAACTTTGGTGTAAAAAATGATCGAAAATTGAAAAGGAGATAAGACCAAAAACAGCAGCGACAGAACGATCAATTTGTAACGCTTATGTTTTTCCGAATATTTATTTTTTTCTGGACATATTAGCAGCATTGCCAGTATCTACGTGTGCCAATGAGAGATCCTTTTCGACTCTTTATCGTTTAAAAGATTACTTGCAAAACTCGAAGGGAGAAACAAGGTTGAATGGTGAAGCTTTATGGAATATTCACCGAACTAAATCACCGAACCCTGGGGATATTTTAAGTGTTCTGATGAAAAATCCACGACGCCCAGAGATTGAAATATAAAATTAAACACTAAACTAGTCGAATAGCAAATATAATTAATAATTCTGTATTATTTATAGTATAATTAAAAACATTTGAATATAATGTAATACTATACTACATGGAACTTTTATTATTAATATCATTTTTATTATTAGACTGAGTGCAATATTCAATAAACCTTTTTAAAGTTAATGCTTAAATACGAAGCATATAATAATAAATATGATATTTGAAAATTTTATGTCTCACTATATTAAGAAATTTTCCCTGTAAGTACTTCACTTTCTATTCACAAAACTACCCCCCCCCCCCTTCGCCAAATCCTGGCTACTCCAGTGGTCGAAAAATTTCCGAAATATGAATAATTGTTCGTTTTTTGTAAATGAATATGCGACTGTGCTATCTTCAGTTGTAATGAAGATTAAATCATCACATCGAGACGAATGATCACGCAGTCGAGATGATCGTCTCGTCTCGATCGAATTTTTTTATTACCAATTCTTGATCTCCATTATATTTTAGTTCCATCTGATCATATTTCAGGAAAGAATTGATTCCCTCCGAAAATGATCGATATGCTTCACTAATCGGTTGTCGTTCTTAAAACCATTGCATGCCGAGATTTCCCCCAGTACTTTTACCAACCGAGTAAATTTTTATTTTATTTCATTATAATTAAAGTAATATCCAAACAATTAAACTAAATTGTAAAAACTAAATTTGATACAAGAGCATTTGAGGCGAACTCTATATCAAAGTAGATTTAATTAAATTAAGATAATACAGGCCGACAAAGATTACATTTTTTTTACCAAAAGACTGGCCTAGGTCAAATTATGATTGTTTACCGTGCATAAATTTGTGCTTATAATTAAGGATTATAGTAGATACATAGACGACGGGGTGTTGAAAGGCGAATTTGAAATATGGTTAGGAGTAGATAGTGAATCACACGGTAGGCAAGGAGTGAGTCTGATTTTAAATGAACGAGCGAAGCAGCATCTCGGAGATCATGAGTTCGTATCTCCCAGATTTATGTGGGTTAGAATGAAAGTAGGGATCAGAAGAGTATTTATCATAGCATGCTACGTGCCAGTTGATAGTGATCAAGAAGTAAAAGACGCCTTCTGGGACACTTTAAATGACACAATGCTGCTGAGGACGTGCCAGGTGCCACTCAAGGGTGCAGAACCACGGGGCGAAGAAAGACACGAGCGGTCGGCAATAAAAAAAGGTCTGGACTGCTTTCTGGCAATTGTTTTCCAACAAAAGAATTGTCTGTAAATATCGTGATTTTCACAAAAATAAGCAATGTCTATCATTTTCTCGCCGACAGTAGGTAATTTTGGGGATCCAATAACAAACTATAACTGATAAAAATTAGTTGGCTGATGCTTAGAAAGGGGTTTGTTTATTGCAAATACCAGAGATAAGCCTTGGATATCGTTTTCTTTTCGAGAAAGAGCATCAGCAAACTAAAAAAAGTCGTTTAAGAAATCCTCTTTCAGATAAGGTTATAATACAGCCTTACAGCGAAGGTTACCTGCTATCGGCGAGAATATTCGAGTCCTCTGGCTTTGACGTTAAGAAAGTTAGTGAAGAAAAAAGGGTAGCTTAGTGAAAGAGGGATCCTTTCAAAGGTCAAAATTTTGTACGTTAATGACAACAGATCTGAAAATCTGATGAAAAGTAAGGAAATTTGATAATTTTTAAAGACAGTGAACTTTGAAGCATAGTTTTGTAAATAAACATGCGACTGGGCTATCTTCAGTTGCAATGAAGATAATGAAGTGATTTAATTGTGAGGTAGTTAGTTGAACTATCTGTAATAATTTAAAATTTGAAGGAAGTATGTGCTTCTTGTTACCTCCGTGCAAGTTGCGATATTTGAAGTAAGTTTTTTTTTATGCGAAATCAAATGCCAGGAACCAGCGTGGTGCCATTTTTTCAGAGGATCGTCCTTGGTTTTCCTCAGCCCGATCAACTTGTGCCTCTGAGCCTCACTCTGGCCTTCGAACCCTTTCCCTGTGGCGAGGAAAACCAAGGACGCTACCCTGAAAAAAACGGCATCATGCTGGTCTCTGGCAATTGCTTTCCTATATAAAAGAACTGACTTCAAATATCACAATTTGCACGAAGACAACAAGAAGCACATACTCCCTTCAAATTGTAAATTAGTACAGATAGTTCAACTACTTACCTGCAACTTAAATCACTTAATTATCTTTATTAGAACTGAAAATAGTTCACTCGCATATTTATTTACAAAACTACGCTTCAAAGTTCATTGTCTTTAAAAGCTATCTACTTTCCTTACTTTTCATCAGATATTCAGATCTGTAAGCTACAAATTTTTGTTTGGAATATCACTTTTCGGCTCATTAACGCACAACTTTTTCAACTTTGAAATGATCCTTCTTTCATTAAGCTACCATTTTTTCTTCACTAGCCGATAGTAGGTAAACTTCGCTGTAAGGCTGTATTATCTGAAAGAGGACTTCTTCAACGACTCTTTTTAGTTTGCTGATGCTCTTCCTCGAAAAGCAAACGATATGCAAGACTCATCGCTGGTATTTGCAATAAACAAACACCTTTCTAAGCATCAGCCAACTAATTATTTATATCAGTTATAGTTTGTTATTGGATCCCCAAAATTACCTACTGTCGGCCAGAAAATGATAGGCATCGCCTTTGAAGCTTAACAACATAGCCAAAAAAATTGCTAGCGCAATAAAATAATAGTCATATGAAAGCTTAAATTGTTCTACGTAAATCAGTTTGAAAACGTTTGTGCAAAAGACTTTTCTGTGCCTTGCAGACTGAAAAATGTAAGAACAGTAAAAATTTTTGGGTAAATTTAACAACAGTTAATTCATGAGTATGAGAAAAATGGTTGTGAAGAAATTGCAGTTGAGAAAACTAAGAAATAATAAAAATTGTTGCTTAAAAGTACAAAAATGTATAACTATATTATCTTCAGTAGTAATAAAGATATTAAAGCGATTCAAACTCTGTAATTATTTTTAATCACCCAGAAGGATCTGGTAGTCTTATTTTTTGTGAAAATCGCGATATTTTTGGACATTTTTTTTGTTGGAAAACAAGTGCCAGAAAGCCGCCCGGACCTTTTTTTGCTGCCGACCGCTCGTGCCTTTCTTCGAGCCGTGGTTCTGCACCCTTGAGTGGCACCTGGCACGTCCTCGGCAGCATTGTTTCATTTAAAGTGTCCCAGAAGGCGTCTTTTAATTCTCGATCACTATCAACTGGCGCGTAGCATGCTATGATAAATAATCTTCTGATCCCTTCTTTCATTCTCGAACACAGCAATCTGGGAGATACGAACTCATGATCTCCGAGATGCTGCTTCACTCTTTCGTTTAAAATCAGACTCACTCCTTGCCTACCGTATGATTCACTATCTACTCCTAATCATATTTTAAATTCGCCTTTCAACACCCCGTCTTCTATGTCTCTACTATAATCTTTAATTATAAGCAAAAATATAATTACAATAAACAATCATAATTTTTAAATATTAATTCGTATTGTGTAGTAACTATTAATTACATTAAATGATTTATTTAATATCCATGAGTATCTTAAATTAATGATTATCTACTGTAGAATTATTATCCACTGTAGAGTGGAGTCGCCTATCTCAAAATCTTTATATATAGAAAAAATGTGGACAGCGGATTCATGTTTAGGATATCAAAATCCTTCGAGATCACCTAGGCCAGTATTTTGCTACATAAAAATTTAATTTTTGTCGGCCTGTGTGATCTTAATTTACTTAAATCCACTTTGATATTGAGTTAGCCTCAAATGCTCTTGTGTCAAATTTAGTTTTTACAATTTAGTTTTATTGTTTGGATATCAATTTCATCATAATGAAATAAAATAACAATTTACTCAGTTGGATTTATTTGTAACATAGTTTTGCATTAAATTTAATTTAGATTAAATCCAATTAGTTTTACGAGATTTGAATCGAATCCCCTAGCATGTTGCTTACGTTTCAGTCACGTTAAATTAATTAATTTGAGTTCATTTTGAGTTGAGTTAAATTAACTTGCAATTCATTTCATGCTTTCATTCTTTCATTTCAATTAAGTCGTATTCGTTCACTTGATATTCAACATTACACAGAAAAACAAAAATTAAATAGTTTTTTCGGTAAAAGTGCTACGGGAAATCTCGGTATGCAAAAGTCTTAAGAGCGACAGCCGATTAGTGATGCATATCGATCATTTTCGGAGGCAGTCGAGTCTTTCTTGAAATATGTTTAGATAAATCTAAAATATAACGGAGATCAAGAATTGCTAATAAAAAAATTCGATCGAGACGAGACGATCATCTCGACTGCGTGATGATTCGTCTCGATGTGATGAGTGCTGTGTTGGAGGTTTTAATTTAATCTGACGACATTTTGGAAAAAATGTAAATGCACGTTATGCATCACTACAAACGGTCTTAATTTATTTTTGTAAGGTGAAATTACCCCCAGAATTTTTACGTGAAACGATTATTACCTTTTTTTGGTGTATTGATTTTATATAAATACACCTACATTCACGATACTTCGATTGAGAACATTTGTTTTCTCTTAATCTAATTCTTTTTTGAATTTAATTTTTAAATGAATGTATTTAAATTAAAATAAATAAAAACCAAATCATCAACTACAAAATAATTATCAAACCGTAAGACTAAGCATCAAACATCATTTTTAAACCCAACTATTGACGAAGAAGGGTCCAAACAATTTTCCGTTATAGGGCATGATGATTAAGAGAGCGATAAATCGTCCCTAATTAACATTTTTGTTCTTCCCATGGTACTAAAGATCTGATAGACCTCCATCCTAGCTAATGCAATTGAAATGAGTGAAATTTTGACACACAGCTGTTTCTTTTCCTCCTAATTGGTCATTCCTAAGTTGCCGACTCTTTTTGTGGGATGCATGCGGTGGCAAACGGGTTTTTGTATGTCGTACATTCTGATTGGGACGAGCCACGTGCGGGACACGACACGAAAGTTTTGCGTAACATGGAATACATATAGGCATTAAAATCTTTAAATAAATTCTTACAAGCGGAAAACGTATCCCCCTGCTGTGATATTACGCCTCGCTGTCAACAACTTTTTAAAGTTCGTGCATTTTATTACCGTATACATATAGAAAATTGTTCTGGGAAAATTTTTTTGTGATCTCGAAGAGCGATACGCATACTTTGTATCTAATGATGATAGAGTACAATATATCAAAGTATGAGAGTCCAATAAAGATCGATTATCCAGTTACAAAATGCATGAAATTGGTGGCGAGTTTTGATGAAGACAAATGTTGTATCTCATATGAGATGCACATTTAGCATTCAAAAAAATGAAGTTCTAACGGAAATAACATATAATGAAACAAGATTAGAAATCGATACAGGATATGAATTAGCAGTTAGTAGTAACACAGGGAAAAAATTCCATGTCATTTCCCGGGTTTCTAAGATTCTTCCTGCTCATTTTAGGTTTGAAAAGGGGTATATTAAATCGCACGATTTTTTTCATCTAAAGTTGAATAAAAAACTTGCAAACACTTGAAAATCCGACGTAAAATAATTTGTATTGGGAGGCGGATCACAGCTATCCAACATCGGATAATTCTAGTTTTCAATTGCTTATAACGTTTTTATCCAATTTCAGATATAAAATATAAAAAATATCCCACAGTAAATCAATTGATTTACTGCAGGATGGACTACTCATCTCGAGTTTCAGTACAATGCAATACTTCGTACATTTAAATATACTAATTTAAAACTAAAAAGATCTATAATTTTATGTATTCCAAAAAGAATTGAATAAAAAAGGCGAATCTAATGTCAGGATTTCTAGTGATCAGGCAATTTGAAATTTCATGGTTTTTCCCGACCAATTTATTAATGATGTTGTTTTGTAATGTGTCCCAAACCAACGTGTAAAAAAGAGAAATTTAGCATAATATACATATAAAAAATGTATGTCCTGAACAAAAAATTTCTCACAGACTGGAGTGATAAATATTAATAGAAACTACATTGCCGACTACAAGCATGACACTGCATGTTTATCCATGATTGCTTAAGTTCTTTAATGTTAATTATATGAGAGTTAAAATTTTGCTCTTATAAATAGATTGAAATTTATCGGAATTATCTATAAAAGAGTCAATATGAAGTCATTGTGTAAATTTTTGAAGAAGATATTGCAAAAGTAATACAAATTCCAATGTTTTCTTAAAAATTAAATAAAATCTAATACACCAGAAAGTTCTAAACCCGGGGTGGACACAATCAGATTTGGGATATCAGCTCCTCCGTGGGCCGATCCCTTTTCAACGCCGTACTGCTTGTCCGTACTGCATCAAATCGTCTTTTCCTTCGGCGTGGGCCCCCGGAATATGCAGGTACGGCGCCGCCTCGTATACCTGCTTTATACCGGCGTCGACTGTTTGTAACTTCGTACAGAGCCCCGAGCGGTACGGATTCACAACTTTCTGGTGTATATTAAACGTTTTTCAATGTCCTTGAAATAATTTTGAAGGTAAATTTCTATACAATTGCACCAACTTATCACCATTATTGTGAGCATTTTTTCTTGCATTGTGCAACATTTTTAAAGTTGAACAGTATTTGACACGTTACTGTCTGAAAGTAACGCGTCAACGTTACCGTTACTGCCTAAAAATTTGTAACGCGTTGCCTTGCCGTTACTTTTACTTTTAAATATTTAATACATTATTTGAAAGTCCAAAAAAAATCTTAAGAATTTGGTCAATTTCATTGAAAATTTTAATCAAACTGAATATTATATTTACAGTTAAGAAAATTATTTTTGTTAAATACTGAATTCTTCTATAAGATATAGTTTATTAAAACTATTATTAAGTTTATAAATGTATGCTGCAGTCTGCTTAAAGGTCTCCATAAAACTTCATATTTTTTTCACTAGTACCAATTTTTGGAAAATTTCACCGGTAATGCGATGTCTTGTCTAAAAGTATTAATCCGGCTGTGCAGAACAGTAGGGTGGTCCAAAAATGCATTGAAAATTTTTGTTCGAATTTTTATGTATACCGTCGGGGAAAAAGTTTTTTTTTACATTTTATGCAGAATCCTCAGTATTAACTGAATCAAGTTGAAATTCAACATTTCTCTTCACAATTAGCCAAAGAGTATAATTAAAATATCTTTTTAAATATCGCCCCATAAGTCTGTTTTACAGATTCCCAAAAACCGCCATAAATGAACTAATGTGTTTTGCGAGATTTCAATGCTAATTAATGATGTTTACATACATTTTTTAACAATTTATTATTGTCTTTAGCAATTTTATCATAGACTAGAGTTAGCAAGTCCTGAGTTTTCACAAATTATCAATTTGTTGTTCAATTTGCAATCTGAGGTAGGTGACAGTTCATCAATGTTAACAAAAGTGAGTGATTACAAAATTTCTTCTTATTATTAATAATATTCTCTTTGCCTAATGGGAGAATGTTGCGATTTTTCCTAAAATATTTAACCATTTGTCTATTTTTTATTAGAAGTAGCTTAATAATTAATAAGATTTAGCAAAAATTACTGTTGTTCATGACTATTTTCGTCTATATTAATGCCTGATAATTGCGTTTTTTCGATAGTTTTTACCTTTCTGTCCTTTTTCACTTAGTGAAGTAATAATTAATAAAAGTTAATAAAAAATTGTTTTAAGAATTAAGTATTGTTTATAACAATCTTCTCTTAAGCAAATGCTAGGAAGTATTGTTTTTGTCTAAAATCTTTAACTTTTATTCGCCGTCTTAGATATTAAAAAAAATCATAATTAAACATTAGAAAAAACTATATTTTAAATTATCCCTTTTTGCGAATATATTTTGCTGAGATAAAACAGATATTTGAAATATGTTTCAAATTTTGTGCACGGGTCATATTGAATACAACTTTCTTTTGAATAAGTCACTGATAGACATCCGTGAGGTGCCAGAAAGGCAGCAATGGTCAAATTGCTAATTGTGAGAAATGTTAACTTTCAACTAGATTCAGATAATATTAAGGATTTTGAATGAACTTTACAAAAACTTCTTTTTTTCTTAGGGAAAATATGTTTTAAACTTCATATAGGGCTTGCGGAACCTCTAAATATCATTTTTTATGGATTTATTTTTATGTTTATTGGAACAAATTCCCGGTCAGTATTTATAAACATTTAAAAAAAATATTTTTTGGACCGGATGAATAATTTCTTTAGATAAGGAAATCTGTACAAGAAAGTAAGAAAATATATCATATGATTGTTTTTCTTGATATTGAAACATTTAATGTAATGCTTAACATATTCAAATATTTTTTGAAGTAACGACCGGTAACGCGTGTGAACTATTTTGTAAAATCTTCTGAAATAAATGACAAAATCCTTTCTACCTGGCTTCTTTTATAGAGAATTCTAATAGCTTTCAACCTATTTAAGAGAAAACCATTTAGCTCTAATATAATTAACACTAAAAGAAATTAAGCAATCATCAAAAATCATTGATGGTATCATATACTATATGTGAAGCAATCAGATTTTCCATTTCAGATTCGCGAATGCACAATAAAAAGAAGTTAAAGTATAAAAAGTAGTGTTTGCGATAGAAGAAAAATTCCCGATCTTAAATAAAATTTCCGGGAGTTTCCTGGGTTTTAATTTTTAAATTTCGGATTGCAAGAGCTATATATATTTAATTATTTGAGTCTTCTTAATACCGACCTTTAGATCAATTCAGGCTTTTATTTATAAATTATACAATTTCGAGACATTTTCATTTGAAACTAAACAACTTTATATGGTTCGATCTAAAAGTATTCAATATTAAATGATATCACTTCAAGCCGTATTTCAAAAAATAATTATAAATTACTGCAAAAAAAGAAAATAATCAAGTTCTAAAATAAATTGGAAGTTATTACAATTGTGAACTGTACAATTACCAATTGGAACCGTAGACACATTAATTTATTTTAAAAGCAACTCGTTAATATCACCTTATTTTACATGTGTTCAATTTAAATTTAAATGAAATATTTTTCTTAATTCCCTCTCTAAAAGTGAACGCAATCTAATTTTCCGATTTTCTATAGGAATCCCAGTCCAGTGACTACCATGAGTAAAATATTTACAAATTTTTGATTTTACGACAAGGAATTATTCTCACGAAGGAATTCGACAAGATTTGGGTGTTTTTGTATATTTTCAAGGGTCTATTTTGAATCTTGGACGGAATTTTAAACGCGTAAAAGGGTGAATCTATTTTTTTTTTATTTTGAGCGTTCAGCTTCTGCCTATCAATTAATGACGATGCTTTATTTTGAGGATTCGAAATTCTGCTTCTGAATGAAGGGAACGCTTCACTCGTTTAGAATCAAAAATATCTAAAATCTAAAATCAGGATTTTAGAGAGGATCGGTCAATATTGACAAGTTTAACAACACTTAGCACAGATTTTTAAATGTGAAATTTGAAGGATACTTTGTCTTTAGTACGCTTCATGTACATTTTTATGGGCATGTGCATTGTACATTTTAGCATACTTGGAATACCGAAGTTTATCACGACCGCAAGAGGCATGCTTAGCCGTTTTACTGCGAAATCTTCTGCTCGGTTCTATAAGCAAATAAGTACTTCGACTGGTCTGAGCCTCTTGCGCAGATGGAGAGAAACAAGGGTATATCAATACTAACTTTAACTTGAAATATTTGAGACTAGCGCCAAGAAGTCTTGATGGCGGCAATCGTTGCTATTTATCAGTTGAGATGCCGACTTTTATGTTTGAGTCATTCCGAGGATTACACCTGAGGAATTAGTCAGAAATGTTAAATAAATCGAATCGACATTCATTCGAGAATAGCTCAATGATTCATTTTTGTCCAGAATTTCGGAAGTTGCACTGAACAACGTCAATCCTCAAAATTACGTAAAAGACTATGTTACTTGTGGATATTTTTCAAAGGGTATGCCTACTAAAGTTGGAAAAGGTATGGACTGGTAGTCCCGAAAAATCGGGACAACTTGCCAAGCTTATAAAAAATATTGAACTAAAGTCGGCGTCAAAAGTACGCGACCCTCACATTGAGCGCTCACCACGTGTTCAAAAAAAATCGCAGAAAATTCTAGCCGGGTACACGTGAAAGCTTAAAGTCTTCCACGTTGAATGATATGTATATTGTTTGACGTAAATCGTCTTCAAAAATTTGAAAAAATGCACAGACGCTCCTTAAGGTATATAGAATGCAACGCCGTTTTCAAAATTTCGAAATATCAAATTATTTGCTAATTACAGACCGTTTTCCGCAAAATCTTATCTTGGTCAGAAGTAATGATAGGGGGTTGGTTTATAGCATAAAATGTGCAGATTTTCAACTAGATTGAAGTACACTTTATAAAAATAAAATACGAACTATATTTCGCGAAATAATCCTTTAAGATTATTTCATGATTTAAGGAGAAGGCACTGTAGAAAAAGTGTTAGAAAAAAGAAACTATTTCACAACAATAGGTACCTGTCTTTTCCCCTCCCAACTATTGACCTGTGGGTGAGCCGTTATCCCCATCTTAACCAAATTTTAATCCTTGTATATACCTTGAAATATTGAAAATCTCGTCAAATCTTTGAAATGATTTGAAATACGTCGTCGAGTTACATGAAATCTCTTGATATTTCTTGGAATCCTTAAAAATACCCTAAAATATTTCCAATCCTTTTATTTCTTTTTTAATCCCTTGAAGTTTTTAAAATAAACTCCAGTAAAGTTACATGAAATCTGATATTTCTTGAAATTCTTTGAAATCCTTTGAAATATTTGAAATGCTATAAAAATCCTTTAAGATCCTGGGAATTGTATGTATTATATTAAATATATAGGTATCATATTAAATTACCTGATGGGTGAATTGTGAAAAGTCTTTTCCGCCGTTCATGCCCCTGGCCATGATTTGTGTGTATCCTCGATAGGTAGTCTCTGTGCGCCCTTACGTACTCAGCTTGACTTATGTTAGCCTGTGGATAAAAATAATTTATGACTTTATGATTACTTCTCATTTATGAAATCATAACTAGAAATTATGGACGTAATAAACTTTCGCTTTTCGATTTCACTTTTTACCAGTAGCTAAACCACTTCACTTACATTTGTTTCATCTAAGAGAATAAATAAAGTAAAAAATTAATTAAAATTGATTAATCGGAATTCGAGTAAATACAACTTAAATTTAAGTGAAAGAAAGTAAACTTCATTAACCTGTACGAAATTTAATTGATTTTATCTGAATTCAAGAAAATTATAGAGAACTTAGGTGTGAACCCAATTATGTATAACAGTAAATTACATTGCTATTTTGTTATTTTTTGTTCTGTTCTTTTTTGAAGTCAATAATTGATTTATTTTCTAATGATTTCAAATGAATTTCAAGTTACAGGAAGTGAATTGAGAATTTGAGTAAATTTCAAGTGAAATTAACTAAATTCAACTAAATTAAAGAGAATTTAAAGTATAATGTAGGGAATTCATAACTCAAGTGTCTCAAGTAATAAGTGCGTTAAAAGGAATTAAACTATTTAAAGTGAATTCAATTTTTAAACATTATTTTAAATTAATTAAACTCATTTTCAAAAGAATTCAAGTAAATTAAACTGATCTTCAAGTGAATAAAAATAAAATAAAATGAATTTGGGTTCAATCTTTAAATCTTAATTAGCAAAATTTCGCTGATTAATCAGCTATAAGTAATCCATTGATTGCAAACATAGCATATGTGATAATGCATCAGAGAAATTTCACTGATAAGCAATTAAATTTGCTGATTGTAATGAGCGATATACTTATCGCTAATTTATATTTAGTTTCAGCGTAAATGAATTTACATAAAAGCCAGTAGATTTTAAGATATCATAAGATAATTCCTGCTTTAGTTTGGTTTAAATAAAGTTATATAAAAGTGAGTTCAACAAAACTGGAATTGACTATCTAGTAAATTTACGTGCATTTAAATACAACTTATGCTATTTTAAGTGAATTTTGGATTTTTCTAAATTTAAATGGAATTCTAGCGTCAAAAAATTGGGATACTTTTTTATGTATTATTTTTGTTTCATTTTTTCAAAAGCCTTAACAATTTTGATTAATTTTTTACGCTAAATTGTATTAAAAAAGTAATTGAGCATATATATTAAATTAAATTTTAAAATAAATGAATAGTACTTTTATTTATTGTTTAAAAGTTTTTTAATTCTTTTTAGACGACTTTTTTATATTTTTTCACGCTATTTTTATGCGATTTTTAGGACATATTTAATGTCAGGGTTTTCAATAGGGTCAAAATTATTTGCTCTAATGCATTTTTAATCGAGGTTTGATTAGATTGTAATTAGACTATCGTTCGTTTAATTTGTTTTCTGGGGAAATACAATCGGAATCGTTTCTGACTATGGTTTCCAGATATATTTTCTCTAGTTAGCATTCGACTCTAACACGAAATTGAATTCTTAAAATCAATTCGAGAAGACGTCAGTAAGCGACCTCAAGTAAGGGTATGGTAGAGACAGGCATAAAGTAAGATAACAGATTTTCTTGCACATTTTTTATTCTTTATTTCTATTAAAAATTGACAATGTACCATAGCTGACTTGAAATAAAATCAGACTGTAAGGAAATCTTCCAGGATAGACCAAATGGCCCAATTTCTCTCATTTTTCTTAGTTTGCATATTTGGAATTTGAATAGGAAGCACATATTTCCAAGGTTCCCTTTGAGGCGATTATTTAAGTTCATTTCACTTTTTTTCAGTTTCATCTGAATTCCAAATTTACCTCACTTCAGTTTTTTTGTCAAAAGTGGATCTGAAAAATGTCCGGTTTTCAAAAATTTTCCGGTTATTTCCTGGCATCTCCGGCCACTGTCCATCCTGTAATTTTTGTTATCAAATGTTATCAAACTTTTTCAGACGGACTGGCAATAAGGGTTTACTACGAAACTTTAAAAATTAATAAAGCTAAGCTCTGGTGAGAACATCAGGAAATCCAGGAAGATCAATTTCTTTATTATTCTTATTATTATCATACCATTAAGACAAATCTCTCTTGGGGTAAGCATAACTCACCTGGTTCTAGCCTTTTTATACTACTAAGGATTAAGGAATTCATGTGGTAAAATTAAGCAAGGGATGTGTAGGAGAAGGGATGAACTTTAGATTAATCTAGAATCTCCGCGTGGCTCATTCAAACAGCACGTTCGTTCCGAATTATTTTTCGATACGAGTCGCTTGTCAATCGTAGGTTAGAAAATTATGAGTAAACCCATAATACAACACGTGTACTTCAATCATAAAGAGTTTGAAATACACTTTCTGAAATATTAAAAATACAACTTATTCATATTTGTGGTACAAAACTATAATAGACGTGTTACTATTATATGAAATGTGTAATCCTATTAAACATTAATCTAAGCGAGCTATCTCTGAAATATGCTCGTTTAGCAATACACTCCGTATGTCTGATTTACCCGACTCACTTCGTTTTGTTTACCACAGCCGTACCTCGCTCGCACCTGCGCGGCTAAGCAACAAGAATGGCATGGTCAAAAGAAACATCATATATGGTTGTTTCTATACCAGCAATAAAATATAATGAATCTAGTCATAAATATTGTTGTACCGTCAATTCATTTCTATCAGTGCAGCGGAGTGATAAAGGCCTAAAATGAATGATCTTGGATGCTAATGGGTACTAATGGATGCTAATGGAGAGCTTTGCTCATTTAGTCAGTTTGTGTATTTTTATGTGAGCTGTGATGTATGATGACTTTGTGAAGCTGATCGCCTGAAGTGATCACTGGGGAGATCCATTAGTATCCAAGATCATTCTTTTTAGGCCTTTATCACTCCGCTGCACTGATAGAAATGAATTGATGGTACAACAATATTTATGACTAGATTCATTATATTTTATTGCTGGTATAGAAACAACCATACATGCTGTTTGTTTTGACCATGAGATTCTTGTTGCTTAGCCGCGTAGGTGCGAGCGAGATACGGCAGTGGTAAACAAAACAAAGTGAGTCGGGTAAATCAGACATACGGAGTGTATTGCTAAACGAGAATATTTCAGAGATAGCTCGCTTAGATTAATGTTTAATAGGATTACACATTTCATATAATAGCTATACGTATGTTACAGTTTTGAACCACAAATATGAATAAGTTGTATTTACAATATTTTAGTAAGTGTATCTCGAACTCTTTATGATTGAAGTGCACGTGTTATATTATGGGTTTACTCATAATTTTCTAACCTACGATCATATGATTAAATTAATTATACTATTTCTATCAGTGTGGCATGCCATCTTTTCGCTGAAGAGTCTCATTTACATATTTCCACCATACTCTCCACGGTCGGCCTCTGGATACGCTATCATGCAATTTTAGTTTTAATTGTCATATTTTTACTTCTAGTAATAGCTCCTACACTGTCGAAGACCTTCCTATCCTCTATGTGCCTAGATATCTGTCAAACTACCTTCCAATAATTAGTAATTATTTTTATTAGTAATTATTTATTATATTAATTAGTGTTCTATCCTCTCTTCGTCTAAGTTTTCTCGTCCGTTCTTTTAAGTACAGTAATTTTTGTTTTATTTACGTTAATTTTAGGATCTATGGTATTCATGCGAGCATTTATTTTACTTAACTTTCTTTGCATATCACAAGCTGATGTTGCCGTATCAGTCTTATTGTATATGCGTTCGCTATTCCAGGCACATTAACGGTCCCTGGAACCTAATAGAGACTAATAGAGCCAGCCATTCTTAGAGATTTGTTCATGATTATAATGAACAGTCAAGAGGACATAAAGCACCTTGACTAACACCCTGTCTAGTATTAAACTAATTACTAATTTATCCATTTACCCTTGCACATACTTTACCACCTGCGTACATTGCTTTTAGGAGTCAACCGCCGAATCCATACTCTTTCCGAACTTCCCAGAGATCAGCAAACGCATCGAAATATTTTTTTAAGTATAGGAAAAGGAATAATATATCCTTGAGGATTTTAGTCGCAGGAGCGTCTAAAATTTCTCGATTTCTTTTGTTTTTATTTCGCAACTGCCTCCACATTATCTTAATGGACGTAGGTGATCTCTGCAACAGCAATGAACTTTGTCAGAGCGTTCATGTGCATTTCCTTTCTCCGAGGCATTACGAGACGTCTACAAATGTTAGAGACACGTATCACATTGCGACTGGTAGGGGCGGAGTGGGTTGTGTTGAGACGATGACTCTTCGTATTAAGTGAAGCGTGAAGCTACAGTCGCTGAAGAGCAGGACACTAAAGAGAAAAAGGGGTGTGACAGAAAAGATGAAACAAAGCGCTGAAAAGGTATTAGACAAGAAAGCGTGAATAACTTTCTCTGCACACTCTTCATCATTCAAGTTGATATGAAGCCTATTTGACAAATCCCTTCAAAAACACAAACAGTCGCGCAAACACGCACAAACATAATTGAGCCGTTCTCTGCAAGAACACTTTATGTCGGAAAAGTGCAAACGGAGAAAACACCAAAAGAAAAAATTAGTCTTCTAAGTAGAAAAACTTGGACAAAAGCTTAATAGTTACGCAATTTATACGTACGTTAAATTGGATAATTTTAAAATGAAAATGACGAAATTCCATAATTTAAAAATTGATTAGAAATATGAAATATCAAATACGAGGTCTTCAATAGTGTAAAATTAAAAACTGTATAAGGGTGATTTTATTTGCAATTGCCGATAAGCTTTTAAATTCAGAAGATTACAAACTTTCATATTTTAGCTTTCAAAATGGAATGTTTTTGATTTAGAGTAATTAAAGCTTGAAAGATTCAAATTGCGTAATTATAATTATAAGACTTAAGAATATGAGTATATCGTCGAATGGACATTAAAAGATCTACGTTTTAAAATTTGTGGTTCTTGTGACTTAAACAATGAAATATTAAGATGCATAAAAAATAAATATTTCAAAATTCACATCTTAATATTATTATTATTGTTGTTATTTAGAATTCATACAATTTAGAAAGTCAATTTGGAGTCATAGCAATGTTATTATGCTACCTGCAATAACGCGCAATAACGTCAGTGACTAACTTATTAGCACCTCGTCTGACCAAAAATATCTTTTTCTCCTTCCTTTCATCACGCAGTTCATTCACATTTAAGTTGAAAAGAATTGTCAGAAATACAATCGCTTTAAGAGGTGAAGTCACGTCGTCGGATTTCGGGTCAGGCCATTGGATATTAATATTTTTCATAGATAATGAATGGAATAAAACGAATTATTCCTGAACGGGCCGAATGAAATGTTTGCATTCAGTTATATATGTAATTGTATATAATATATAGATATAGCAAGAACAACCAAGCCGGAACTACCCCGTCAATTTAAGCGATTTTAAGTGGTCAGTCTCTGATGAGGTTAGTTGTCCGACGGACTTTCGTGCAGATGACGCACCTAGTTGTTTCAAATCCTCTGATGACGTTTTCTTCGAATGCCTCAAGGTCCGCTTCCGTTCGTTTCTAAATGTTTTTTTTTCTAAATTCCATGCAGAGAAAGTAGCGTTCAGGATAATACGAGATTTTTATCTCGCACTTCAAAAAGGCACCCGATCACCGTATACCTTTTTCGTAATTAAAGTCATCTTCTTGCGTTCGACTCTATGTTCCTAACCGACATTTATGTCATCATAATTTTGTAAAGTCAGCTTAAGAACATTCTCAGCGTCATTACCGAACCGTAATTGATGTAAAGAAAAGTTTTTATATTTTATCTACACAAATCTTTATGATAAAGTATGATAAATAAAACAGTGTTTTAGATTAAGTTAAATCCATACTTTTAAAATATGCAGACAGTAAATCCGGAGTTAACTCCCTTCCACGAAATAAAATTAAACATTAGAGATAACCTCCCACGGTCTTAATAAAAGTCTCCAGACGGCAAATTCGTCACCATTTCGAAATGAAATAGGACATGAAAATCCTTGTAGCCATCATTGAGATTTTTCGAAATTGAAACATTCTTTCTGTTACCTATATCATTCCTAAATGTAGGTCCCTTCCATCGACTCAGGTGACAATTTTTATTTGTCTACCTCCTTCCACTAAAACTAACATTTTTTTCTTATCCATCTTTACCAAATACCGGCTTTTCGGCAAGTTCATTTGAAGTTTCGCATCCTGTTCTATCCTTGACTTTTGACTTACTAAACACAACGCCTATTACAATGTCGGAAATCTATTTTTACATATACTTCGTATCCTCAGACCCTTAAGAATACATTCATAAAAAATGGAGCTATTATCTTTTTTCTTTCCTCTTCAGAACAAAAAGGGAAATAAAAAAACTTTATACGAACATTTAAAAATCCTTCCATAACCCACTTTGCTACTCTTGAAACATAATATTATTAAGAATTTAACAATAAATTAGTGCTAGCATTGATAAGAATTTTCTAATTTTTTTTTAATTTTAATTTTTTTATTCTTTTCTTATTCTATGCATATTCAAGTTTATTTAATTTAGAATAAGTTTAACAAACTTTGGATTTCTTTGAATTAGAATTACGTTCAATTTATTTACTTTCAAATTGTCACCATCGCCAATTCTGGATACTTTAAATTTTAATGCCTAAAAATAATTGATATTGTAATCAAGTTTTAATTCTTTTTAGTTAAGTAGGATATTGATTTGAGTAATTTCTATTTTGTGAGATCGATTAAAGTTTTATTTTGAAACTAGAATATTTTGAATTGCGGGAATGAATTTTAATTGACATAATTCAAAATCTTAAAAAATTAGGTTCTGGCTAATTTGAATGAAAAGAATTTTAATGGCATCGAATAAAATTACATTAAATAGTATTAATTTGGAAATTTAAAGATTTGAAGCTCGACTTAAAGTACGTTCCCTGTTTCATGGCAATTTTTAATTTTTTTAAAACTTACATTAAAAAATAGAATCTACCAAGTGTTGAAATGTTAAGATACTATCAAATTTAAAATTCTTTAAGATCGAATATTTTATATATTAAAATGAATTATTTTCAAACTGAAACGGGAAATCGGAAATCTGCGAAATAAATATAATAAAAATATAATGAATAATATGCAAATGAAATTTTTTTCATATGTTTGATTACTGTAACTTAAGTTGGAAGAGTGAATTTTCGAACAGAAATATAATTCTGTGGTGCGACAGGGAATTTCTGTAAAGAAATATAATTTTGACAATTTAGACAGGGAATTCTAGTAAAAAATTATAATTTTGATTTTGTGTCAGGAAATTTCGTGAAGAATTATAATATTTGTCTTTGCACAGCCAATTTCTGTGAAGAATTATGACTTTGATTTTGGACAGGAAAATTCATTAAGAATTATTATTTATAATTTTTCCTTGAGGACAAGGAGTTTCTGTAAATAATTATAATTTGCCATGGAACATGGTATATTTGGCTACACATCCCGCATTTCGGGACGACGAAACACTATGTTTGAAAAAACTGAATTATTATATTTTAGAATTATAATAGCAAATTTTGTAACTAAATATGATTTTGACTTGGAACAGGGAATTTCGAAAATGAATTTATTTGCGACTTGGTATTCAGGATTTTGTAAAACAATTATAATGCGTAGTTGGGGCAGGGAATAAATATATTAAATAAAAAAATGCCTGTAAATAATTATAAGTTTGACTTTGCAACCGACAATATCATAAAGAATAATAATTCTATCTTTGTGCATGTACTTTAATTATGATTTAGGAGAAGGATATTACAATTAAAGACCTATTCATTTTCCAAATTATAATTAGTTATAACATTTTTTGTTCCATATCAGAATTGTAATTCTTTTGACCAAAAACCTTAAATATTATTATTATTAATAATAATATGATACCTTTGTGCCAAATTCCTTGCAGGGTAAGTGTTACACGCTCGGTTCGGGCGGGAAAAATTAAAAATTGACTGGGAGAAAATCGAGAATTGACTGGAAATTTAAAATCATCCGTGGGCTAGAAACTGTGTGCCGACTAAAAATTTCAATGTTCAAAATTTGCAGATAGACCCCTTAAAATTTCTTCCATTTGAGGAAAAATTCCATAAAAATTCTGTTATTTAAAAAAAACTATTTAGAGATTCTGTTAGACCGTTTTAGGACTGAAAATTAATTTCTGGGGAATAAGGAAAAATAATTTAAACATATTATGGGGCCTAAAAAACAAAAATGTGTAAAATTTAAAAGAATTCAAATAGATTAGAAAACATCCAAGGGGATCCATTCGTTTAAGTAAAATTGGAGTAAATATAGAAGAATTTAAGGGAATTTAGGATAAATTAATAAGAATTCAGGGTGAACATAAAATTAATTTAAATTATTTGGAAAAAATTAAAAAGATAAAAATTATTTTATTGATTTTAGTGAAAATGAAGTGAATTTAGAAGAACTCAAGGGAATTTAAGAGAATTATATTAAATCGATAAGAATCTGACGATAAATGGGAATAAATAGAAATTCCATAAAATTCAAAAGAATTCGAGGTGAACCTAAAATTCTCCAGAAGAAATTGTTAAACGCGAAACTCATTGTGCATTCGAAAGGGTGCTAGGAATTCAATAAAATTCAAAGATCATATATTATTTCAGGGAAAAAATATCTAGGGTTCATTTCAGATCAGAAATTGTATTGAAATGACTCATTTCTACGTTTTATGCCCACAAACATCTTCTAAATCGTTGTTTTATTTCATGAAATGTAAGGTTTATTCCTCAACAAGTAGCAAGTGATCTCCAGTCGTGAAATTATTTCTTAGTCTTAAATTTTTATTTTGTTAAAATCGATTAATAAGAAGAAAGCTTATTGTCAGACCTAAAAGGGGCGAGCAGGACCTCACACAATTTTTTTAAAATAAAAGAAGACTTATGCCAGAATTAATTTACCAAAAGGAAGACAGTTTTGGATAGCGTTTGCAAAACTCAAAAATTAAAATTTTCATTAGATACTCTATTAAACAGTAGACACCCTGTTCATTTATGCTAGAAAGTAATACAATAAATCAATTAAGTAATTTGAATGCAGTGAATGGAATGAATAAACTAAATAAAAGTTTGAAAATGAGTTTATATAAAGATTATAAAAATAAATAAAGATTAGTGCAGACTCTCTCACATGTACCATTGATAGAACTTGTGAATAACCTGCAGTTATGAAAATTATGAAATCGCAAGTTATGAATGGGACGTTCACCCAGAAACGATAAATTGACGCAAGATGGGGAAAATGCGCGGAGGCGGTTGAAGAGCCGTGAGCGTTGATTTACGAGACAATTGAACTTAGGCCTTTAAATTGATTCACGAGAGCAGTCAGCGAGTGATTGTGATAATTGCTTGGCGGCATGACAGAAAAATTATCGCCTCTCTTCAGAATCACAACGTTGCCGCCCTTTTTTGATTTTCCCTTTCCCCCTAACCCCTTCTTCATTCAACGACAGATTTTCCACTCTCGAAGCATGTCTGAATTGGCTGATAACTACTTATCTAAAACCCTGAACCATCTCCTTATCCAGCCATTAATACAATCTGTGTACATTTTCTTCTTTTTATATCTAACCAGGGGACACGATTTAAAAATTGTTGACCCCTTTATGTAATGTCTGGAAATATTCGCAAAGTTGAGATTTCAGATTTGAGTATTTACAATTTTCAACACGAGGAATACACCAAATTTATCAAAACTTTATAATGATTTATAAAATCCAGGAAAATGGAATTATTAATTTCTGTTGTTTTTTTACCTTTGTAGATTTTACATATCTAAATCCAATCTTCTACATGAAATCGACAGATATTATATATTATGCATGAAGGACTCAATTTTTGGGTTTTTCATTATTGAGCGCTCACATTCGCCTGGAAATTTTATAACAGAAGCGCAAAACTGCAGAAAACCAAAATTCCTGAGTCCAGCCTGTTATCGAAAGCGGACCTTATATGCAGACATTCGATGGGATCGTGTGCCCACACCGATCTTTAGCGCCAAATCTCCACCTCGACAGAAGAAAATACGACCATCCGTACTTAACTTTCAGAATCAATCAGGTAACTATTGTTTAAGAAATCAATTTAAAACGGATTTTTTTTCATAGCAGAGCATCTGTCCTAAAACTACACGGAGAAAACGAAACGAGCGGACGCGCTGCTTCTCACGCTTGAACCACGCGTCAATGGAAAAATTGCTTTCCAAAATCGGTTCACAAGTGTTATAGACATGAATTACGCGAGCTTCGAGTCTTCGCCACGTCTCTCCGGGACATGCAACGCAGCTGGTCCGTTCACGTCTCTTCGTGCCGTTTTTCACGCTTCGTAGAGCCGTGAATCAAACTTTTGGGACAAATTTATCACTTTCACAATTGTACGAGCCGTGCTTTGCGTCTAATGCAAATGCAGGCGGTGAAGTCTCTTTAATCAAGCGATATATCGATACCGAAAAATTGAATGTCCACGCGTCACTGACATGGTTGAGGAAATTAAGGTATAAGACAATTTTGTAGATATAAAACAATAACAGAATCATCAAACAATTTTTTAGTAGTTTATGAATGAACACAAAACTATAATTAATTTTGCGGGAAATAAACATTTAGCAAAGAATCGACTATATCCAGTAGACTGGTCCAAAAATGCATGGCAAAATTGTTTTGCATGCATTGCAAAAAGTCGGAAATTTTTTAAACAGAAGTATTAAGAACTCTAAACATTTTAATTGGAATGAACTAAATAGTATTACGAAATTCCCCCACAGTAACCACCAAGTAACGAGAAAATTTTAAACTTTATATCTAAAGTAAACCGTTTTATATTTTTAAGCAAGAAAAAATTTCCAAAGTGTCTCGTCGTCCCGAAATTCAGGACGAGTAGTCACGCATTCTTTTATCAGTTTGTTAATTTATATATATATATATATATATTATATTATATTATATTATTATATATATAATATTCGGTTCGGTTCTGATTCCTCTAGAATCAAACCGCAAGGCCTATGACAAAGCCACCGAACGCGTCCTCGGGTTGCGGATAGAGGGT
>JAAAKG020148550.1:0-10230 GCA_010014905.2 Druon quercuslanigerum | reverse complement strand
TCGCGCGCGAACTTTCGAACCTTGGCGGTAAAATTCCTGCCAGATGTTATATAGTCAATCACACACTGAATGCGGGATGCGTACTGTCTTGTCCAGCCAATCTTTATGGCGAGTTATTGCATTCGTCTTTTGGCCTTATGATCTACCATTGGTTTTGTTTTACGGTTCGCATCAGCCAAAGCTCTCGCTGCATTATACACACAAAAACTGACAGTCCAGAGCTCTTCATCCATTTCAGCCAGATCTTTAGGTTTGGGAGAAACCCGGGTGTTAATATTTCCCCGGGTCATAAAGCATCGGTCGTCCTTTATCGAATGCATGCCCACGGTTGGTTATTCGTAGCACCTATATTTCCCTGCTGCTGGATTGTTCTGGCTCTGGTAGAGTAGGCGCTCCCCTTACATACCTTTTTTTTGGAGTACTTCGGCATGGTTTCGCAGACGTTGATGCGAAAAGTGCCATAGCTCTTGCTGTTGCTCGCGCCACAGAGCATGAAGTCGTGCCATGTAATTCTCTCGTTCACGGGTTACACTCGCATCGTAGCATTCTAGCAAGTCGTGATATTGTCTCTCCGTCCACCTAAAAGCCCCAAAAAGGAACAAACAGCTTATAAGGGAGATGCGACAGCTATACCCGGAATGTTCTGTAAAGTAGCCACAAAGCTTTCAGTGGTTAATAGCCTAAACATCCCTGCGTGTTAACAAAAAGTTAAGACATTTTCGGTGGAAATGAAAAAGGCGGTCGTCCTCACTTTTTTAGCAAGCCACAAAAAGTCTTCAAATTCCGTGTTACAGTTCTGCCCTTCTTTTGCAAATCGCGTATGTTGCGTTTCCTTTAATGTTTTTGACCGTTATTAAGATTTGCATGCATATCTAAAACTTGTAAACTTGAATGCGTGTGTAAGGATATATTAAAAATTATACTTACATTTTTTTTGAAATGTGGTAGCTGATTAAAATTCATTCTACCTCCCCGCTTTGTGATGAATTTGATAATATCAATTGCTTTTCCCCATGCGCTGTCCGATAATTTACGATATAATCCTTTAAAACCTTCTCTGTTAGCTTCGTAATTTCCAAAATGTGTGGACATTAGCAAATATTCAAAACTAGATTCAACATGAGCATTTACATATGCCTGAAGTTCAGCTTGCATACTTTCGAACGATCCGTATCTCGCATTGCAATTTTTCAATAATCTTCCATCTATAAGAATAAATGAACTATTAGCTATAAAAATAGAGCAGCATAACTAAAAAAGCCGTCTGAAGTGCTCACGAACGAGATCTCTGGTACTGTTCCAAACAATACAGTGACGACTTCTAAGCTCTCCACAATTTTGACGAGCAGGGATAAATAATAGAGAATTAGCATGCTTAGTAATTATAATTACAGTCCATATAACTAACACGCAGATGTAAAATAAAATGTCTGACACGAACTTGGCTAACACTAACCTTTCTAAAACTAATACATTTCTACAAAAAAGAGGAGATTTGGTAGACCTCAGAAGAAACATTCTGTATGTGCTTCATAACAAAGGGGTAATTTGTTTATATATGGTTATACAACGAATGATAATTTTCAATTACGTACTTGTTCTTAAACTGAAAGATAACAATGTTTAGTAAATTTTTTATCGAATGTAGATGTAACATTTCCATAAAAAAGTTGCAACTTTGCATGTACTATAACAATTTTGTTGGAGTGCTACATAAGTGAACTGTAACATCGTTACAGTATTGTAACAATATGCAACAATCATGTAAAATTTGTTCCGTAACTTGGGTAAATGTATAGATTGTAACAATATAGACATTTATGAAAAAATTGTTTTCGTTAAAAAAATTATTTTTACGAAGTAACAATATTCTAATTTTAAATTTTTTGTCAAAAATTTTTTTTGGCGAGTGACGCGTGACGTTAGAGGTTTTTCAAGTCCCATAACGGTGTACAGAACCAGTGGTAATTATTATCGGAAGCGATTTTTAAAATTTTAATGTTAAAGCATGGCGCAACATATTAGAGCGTCACTAGACAACTTGTTCGAGAAAAGTTTGTCTAAAGCATAAAGTCCGTGATAAACCTAACGTTGTATCTATCATAATGGATGAAAAAGAAGATAAGGTTATAAAAGTTCAGTTTCATAATTGTCCAGCATCAGCAGGTATTTATTTTCTATATCAAGTCTAATAAAAATGTATTGATTTAATTTTATAATCTTATTTTTATTTACATTAATTAAAAAAATTAATGGAAATAATTGAATTAGCAAAAAAATGATAAGTTTTATTATAGTTACAAACATTACCTACTTAATTATGTTATGCAGTGTAAGGTAGATCGAAAATAACACATTCAAGGGATTTGAAATCGCTACAACACGAAAAACTAGCGAATTAGGATTCTAAAAAAAGTTGCCTGTGTTAAAAAACAAATTTTTAACACATTTCTTTTTAACAGTTGTCAAATGTCCCTAAGTGCATCAATGCATCACCTTAAATTGATTTTTACAAAAATATTAAAGAACAAAATGTTTAAAAGTTTTTAGATTACGTGAAAGATATCTTTCAGCCTGGATTCTGTACTTTAATAGAAAAAAAAGACAAGAGAACAAAGCAACTCGACTTTATAAATGGAATTACGATACGGAAGAGTAACGGCTGCCAAAATTTACGAAGTATCTCGATGCAAAACTGTAAGCGGATCATTAGTCGATCAAATCATGGGTACTTAAAACTTCGGGTCTCTAAAGCAATGAAGAGGGGTACAAAATTATAAAAAGAAGTCTTGAATGTTGTGGAGAAATCAAAAAACATTTAAATTCGAAAATGCGGACTTCTACTGAATTCTGAGGATCCAGCGGTATGCGCTTCTTCTGATGGAATTGGAGAAGATTTCGTGGTCGAACTAAAGTGTCCCAATTCAAAAGAAGCTGAGGACCGTCATATTTCTAAGGACGAAAAGATTACCAACAGATATTTGGGGCAGATCCAACTTCAAATGCTGATAGAAACAGAAATAAACGGTTTTAATTCGATTCCGAAATGAAGCTACTAAAGTTTAAATAAAGAAACCAGGTATATTATACCAGTGGCCAACATCTATTAAAAATGAAAGACATACTGCATATGTTAAAACATTTAATAAATAGAATTTATTACGTTTCTTACTTTGTAACATTTTCGTATATTTTAGCTTTATTTTTCTTACTATAATAGCCTTTTAGGTACGCATTTCAACGGTTTTGGTTTGCAAATACAGGTAAAACCAGAACTACAAATTGTATAACATTAAGGGATCAAAAATCTGAACTAAATTTATTTAGTATAGTACGTACTTTTTTAAGCCTCGTGCAATACAATAAGTATTAAAATGTCAATTACAATAACTAATAAATAAATGGAGATTTGGCAAGCTACATATACATATACATAATTCAATCCCATTGGGATTGAATTAAACTCGCAATTCTTCTAGTTTATCTAAAAGTTTATCAAAAAACTCAATACCACGATCAGCCATAACGGCAACATTCCTCGGTAGAGTTGCTGGATAATTAGAATGTTCTACTATCGCCACATTCGAATCTCTTCCTCCAAAGCCTGCTGAGATGAAATTTATGAGACTATCTGGTGTCAACGAAATAAAATACTTCGCAGTATTACCTTTTTCGTAACGCAAATAACTGAGAGAGACTGAACGTGACTGTATTGAGCGTGATCAGATATTAGCAAACATGATTTAATTGATTCTTCACTTGGTCACACAATCAATTCTCCAAAATAATGTACCAGTAAAGGTACGTTTTTGCAATAAGTCTTACACGCTTGAGAACTACTCATTCCGAGTTCGATGCCGAGTCTTTGGAAAGAATCATTAGTTTTCATTTCGGTAATAATAAAGGAAATATTTTAAATGCTTAATCCAGTCTCATTACTCAAAAATTCCAATATATATATATATATATATATATATATATATATATACAATAGGCCGTGGCACTGGTTTTGCCCGAAAAAACACGGAAACACCTAATATAAGCAATAGTCTATATAAAGACAGATTAACGCAAAACAACCAACCCCCACTCCATTACATTACTTAAATCCCTAACAGAACTTTTCACCCAACAAACAATACCTTTTTCTGGGATAATGAAAATTTATCCACAGTAGATGCGTCTATACACGTAGACTCTCGACAACAAACAACAGGTTAAAACGGTTCAGTATAAAGCATTAATCTATGTTTATAAATTTCATCTAAAAGCGGGCGAAGAATAAAATAGATACGCTACTGAGGGACTAGAGCACAATTGCGATGCAAAAGCGTTGCATTGATTGCATGAATGGCCATTCGAAACAAGTGCCGTTCCATGCGCAACCATCCCGGAAAGAGGGGATTGAGAAGTCCGAGCGAACGGGACCTCTCCGATAACGCGATTACGAAGGGAAAGTCAGTCGGCACTAATCAACCGAAGCAGGACCACATTTGGTGTCCAGTTTCCTCCATTATCTTCACGTTAATTGAATCCAGAATATATCTTTTGTGGTGTGCTCTTAGAGGGGGTGGCCAGAAGGCAAATGCTTTTTCCTCCTTTTCAACCCACCTAAGCTGTGGGAAAATCAGGAGGGCTGACCTATTCGTTTCGACAGGGCGCGCTCGCCTGGCACTAGTGTGGCGACTTCGAGGACGAGTTTTTGCACTGGTGGTGCATCCCAGTCACCCGAAACTATGCCTATCTTATTAACAACCTGTCAAAATACGGGGATTTATTCGGTGACATAACAGGATCCTTTGAAGCGGCGAAAATCACCAATCTAAAAACGATAGTCAATGCTTCGTTCTCAACTACCAGGGAGTCATTGATTTTTCAACCCGACTCGTTTCGGGGAATTAATCAATGAGGCCCCAACCGAATTAAAAAAGAGTTTGCATCAACTATCCCGACACAAAGTGGAGAATTTCAATATCAAGGGATTAGTAAAATCTCCTAAATGGTATCAGAAATTCTCTATTAATCACTACGAGCATTAAAAGGTAGAATTTTATTAGCTAAGATCTCAAGGAAGCGTAATCGCTCTACTCTCTAACCCATGAAGGGCTAATGTTAACTCATATGAGACAAAAGAAATAGGAAAGAAGGACGAAGTCTCGCTTGACAAATATTAGATTAGTAAATAAGAAACTAGCGCAGGAACTACTTGGAAGAAGGTTGCGCAATCACATAGGAAATGCGAAATACCCTTCATAAAAACACCTACAAAATTTCATCAGCAAAATAAACTCACTTTGAATTGATGCTATAATCGACCTATATTCGATAGGGAACTTCTGGCTAATAATTATTTCAAAAACAAGGGGTTAAGATTAGTTAAAAGCGAAATTGAATTCAATGCATATAGGGAACCACAAGTTGTGAAAAGTGTTTCTTTTCTTTTAGTCGTTAATAATCAAGTTTTACGTTTCAGGTTTATTCTTCAGTATACAACAGCGTGTTTACTTGGTACCAGTTTACTGACTAGGACACAGTAAATTGTCGACCGAACCAAATCCTCTTGAGTTGATATGAAGAAGGGAAAAAGTCGATACATTTCCATTCAAAAACTACACTTATTTAGAATAAAATGAGTGGTCCCAAAATCCAGGCGTCAAAATAATTTTAAAAAATCATTCAAATCTACATAACGATTAAGAACGTTACAAACGCCGTTTTAAATTATGAGCAATTGGCCTATAAAATTCCGAAATAATTAAGACGACAGTCCCGCGCATTTTCTTGAAAAAATAAAATGATTCAAAAGGGGTTATAACATAAACGATCGCAATATTCTAGAAAATTTCGACACGTTATTAATAAAATCTATTTCCGTCCCCTCGATTTGGATTTTCATCCCTACCTTTTTCAAATCAAAATCAACAATAACTCAGACCGATATTCCTACCTAGTTCCCAACTTACATTTCAATTAAATTCCCCACCTAGATTCCAGAATAATAGACTAAGATATCCTTACAACACTTACAACCATATGTTGCCAATTTTTAACCCATGTTTAATGACATTAGGCTCAATTCATGGTCAAAGTAACCCAATGATAGTTTAGTACGTAATTTCAAAAGAGAATGCTCATACTATATGTACAACCAAAGAAACTGAAAGGGCGAGTATTAGGACAGAAAATATCTCAACCTATTACTGAAACGCAAGAAATATTAAATTCGGATAAAGATGAAATGACGGAGAAACATTTCATTTGATGACAAAATTAGAGAATAAATTATTTTGAATTTCAGTTCATACACGTGCCAAACATTCGTACGCTAGCAGGAAATTACTGGAAACAACACAGAATTCCAATTATTCCATTTTCAAACCCGTCTCACAAAAATTGATGGTGACGAACGGCGAAACAGTCAACATAATTGGTCAGGTAGTAATCCCGATTTAAATCGGTAGACGCACAAAACATTTAATGTTCAGGTTAGTTCCAAAACTTAAATCAGTAGGTATTTTAGGCACGGAAAAGTTAAAAACCCTACGGATGACCCTCAGATATGACTCCGAAACGTTGTGGTTACCAGGGAGTCCTCCCACCTGCAAACCTATGGAAGCATATTCAAACTCGCTGCCCCTCCTTATAGCGGAAAAAAAATAGAAATTACACCTTACATTCAAGCCAAGGAAACTAAGGGAAGTAAAAATATAAATATTAAGGAAAAATATTTGATTAAAAAAGAAGGCGATAGCAATAAAAATAGGAAAACGAAATTCGGAGCTAGCATTAACCACAAAAGTACTAGAGAACATAAAAATAGTAGTTTCAGGTTACAAGATAGCGAAATCCCCCTAGCACCTATCAATCCTAACTAGACGTGTGCATTGGGTCAGATCGAATTGGATATTTTCGATCCTATCTGCGTTCATTTTCGGATCGGTTCATTCGATACGATCAACCCACTGATCGAATGTCGAAAAACCGACATTCGATCCGCGCTACGAACGGATCGAATTTTTAGATTCGATCGGCTATGGGCTATGGGCCTTCATCAACCTTTATAATTTAATTTTTACAATTAAAGGTTATAAAATTGATACTTTACCATTTTGGATGTTTCAATTTAAAATAATGTTCATTTTGAAGCCCTTAAAATAAAAACAATTAAAATTTGAAGATTTCCATTTTAAAACGTGTTCATAATTAAAATGACTGAATTAGGAGTTTTTGAATCACAAATTTTTTAAGCTTTAATTTGGAAGATTTGGATAGTTTAAAATGAAGATTTTAATTTTGGCTGCTTTTTTGTCATTCGATCAAAGGGCCGACCGGATCGAAAAATTCGATTTAACCGTGACAAGGATCGAATGTCAGATTTACGACAATCGATCGGTGGGTTGATGGAATCGAATATTGGATCGAATTTTTTTGCACACCTCTAATCCTATCCAATCCCCAAAAACACAAAACGCCCAAACTCCTCCAACAAATCCTACGAAGGATATTCCTAGCATAATAAGCATCCCCAAAAGCAAGAAATTCCAACCCCTTCAGAACATCCCTACCCATGACAATGGTGACGACTCAAGCACACACGACTTACTTAGTTTAAGGGAACCTAGTATTAGGAAAAAGAATAAGGAAAATAAATCAGAAAAAATGTATTATAATAACAAATATGAAAGCGAATACAAACATAGCGACTATAATCTTTGGAAAAATAACAAAAGTACCATTCAGAAAAGATAAAAAATGGAATCTCAAAAAGCTAATGAGATATCGGAAATTCATAACAGAAATCGATGGGTTAATTTTAAAAATAAAGCGGTCAAGCTAAATAATATTTCAGATAGATTAGGAAAAAGGAACGAACAAGACAATTGTTCATCAGACATTTTCGCAGGTATTGTTGAGGTCAACGAAAACCAACAATCCCAATTAGAAAAGCTTCTCGAAAATAAAATTAAGATTTATTTGGGAAAAGCACATAATGCAACCCATTTAACGAAACATAAAATTGAGGTATAGGGTCGCGATCCCATAAAACAGCGATACTACCACGTAAGCCCAAAAATTAAATAAATAATTAATTAAACAGTCGATAAATGATTAGAACAGGATATAACAGAACACTCTTGTTCTGATTTTTCACACCCTATAATTATGATAAAAAAACCAGGGAAAGATGATAGATTTTATGTATACTTAAAGACAGTTAATAATAATACAAAAAAGTACCTGTAGCAAATGCCACTCACGACAGAACCAGGGAAGGGTATGTATCAATTTAAAAGGATGCCATTTGGTTTAAACAATGATCCAGCTACTTCCTACCGACTGATGGATAAAATTATTACTCCAGACTTAAAGCAAAACGTTTTTTGTTATGTAGATGACAGTGTTATAGTGCGGCTGCTCAGAGATTAAATATTTAGGGTTTCAAGTTAACGACAAAAGACTCCAAATAAATGACGAAAAAATTCAACCAATATTAGAATTCCCTAAACCTAAAAGTATTAAACAATTACAGCACATAATATTGATGGCAAGTTGGTATAGAAAATTCATACCAAACTTTGCCGAAATAATAGAACCGAGGAGCAGATTACTCAAGAAAGGTAAACCACGGGACTGAAGATTAGAACAGGGTGAAGCATTCCAAATAATTAAAGACCTTTTAACATCAGCGCCAATTCTGCCATGTCCAGATTTCAAACGACCCTTTCAACTCGAAACTAACGCGAGCAACACAGGGTTAGGAGCCGTACTTACGCAAACAACCGACTGCGTAAAATACGTAATCGCTTACGCTATTAGAAGTTCAAACGGCGCAGAATCTTGGTGCTCAACAGATGACTGGTAATCTACCAAAATCAAACAAGTTGGAAAAAGACCTGTAGAATATGAAGAATGGCGAATCAGAGATTCACAACTCTATTTTTACCGAAATGATCGACTCAAATCTACTCTATCAACAGGCTCAAACCCTTGGAAATTAGTTGTACCCAAAAGCTTGCGACGTAAAGTTTTACGGGAAAACTACGAGGAAACGGCTCTGAACGAAAGGATTGTTGGGCCGCACTCGAGATCGAGCCGGTCCCGAAGTGACGGGCGACCGAAGTAGATCATCTAGTCAGTCTCTGCTCGTTCGTTCGGTCGTTAACGAGTCCCATCGTGTGCTAATGGTGCTCTTGCCATTCGATATCACCCGGTGCTCTCTCCTCACCATGGAAACGCTTCGCTATCGAAGGTTTTCAGCCACTAACTCGCTGCTCCTATACGAGGAAACTTATCGTCCGCCAGCACCGGCCACGGACTGATGGCCGCTCATAATACTGTAAGTAGCAATAAATGTAAATTTTATTTTATTATAAATTGGTGCTTTATTGTGACTCCACTCAATTCTCGGCACTCCATTACCTGATATCCCTACTCGATATTACCCCCATAATAAACTTTTATCCACTATTAGAGTCCGCTTAAAAAACCCACGCATTTTAGGCCCACTTTAATGAGCCAACGACATAGAACCAATATCGAAGCGAGCCTGATAGTTTTCTGAAAGTCGCTTTTAACTACCGTGTAGAAACCAGGAAGGGTACTTTTACAGTAACGATTTTTTGTACACTAAGGGTAACAGCGAGCATCAATTCAGGCAAGTCGCGTTGAATTATTTTTCGTTTTTTTTTATCGGAAAGACTTATTTATGAGGACGATTTAAGCTGGCACACACCAACAGACAACTATTCGCTATAATCGGCTATAATCGAATGTTCTCCTTCTCCCACCAACACTCCCTAATCAGTTTACACCCCCCTTTTCTAAAAATTTCTCCTCATATTTACAAGCTCTGCTCTCCGCTATAATTCCTAAACTTGCTCTTCCTGTCTCCCTCCTGACAATATAGTTCGGCGTATTCCTTGCCAACACCAGTGTCACTAGCGAAACAAAAAATTTAATTCTCCTTAAAAATCATCTGCAAACAACCTCTTTCACAGCCCCCACACCTGCCTCATCACCACATTTTCACTACTCACTCTCTCTTTTACATGATCATCCACTCCACCATTCCTACGAAACGGGAAGCAAGCACACAAACTCTTTCACCACCTGTATCGCCTTCCTCTTCAGCTTACACTCCCCGCCCTTCCCCCCCCCCCCCCCCCCCCCCCCCTCCCCCCCCCAACCCCCCCCCTCCCCCCCTCTCCCCCCCCCCCCCACTCGGCCCCG
>JAAAKG020148549.1:0-10231 GCA_010014905.2 Druon quercuslanigerum | reverse complement strand
GGTAAAGGTACATAGAAAAATTTCCAGAGGTACCGGCTCAGGGATCGAACCCTGGACCTCTGAGGTGAAGTCCGAGCATCTAACCACTGAGCCACCGAGGCTTATTATTATTATTATTACTATTATTATTATTATTATAGAATTTAATCTTTATTTAGCGATCAATGTTCATTTGATCATCATTAGTTTTCTCAGCTTTATTGAAAAATTATTCTTTGAAGAAAATATGTTAATGATGCTGTTCTTCAGCTGAATAAGGTCATCTATTCCTCTTATCGATTTATACTTTCCCACGTTTCTACAACATCCATTATTGTTATTATCACTTGTGTTTAAATTCCAGAAATATTCAAGGTATAAAATAAATACGAACAATTCTTAGCAAATGATAAACGACAACGAAAGATTTGCATTCTATTTTTAAGAATGAAAAAAAAGCATTGACAAACCATTTAAAAAGACTAGTAATGGAAAGTAACTAGCTTTTTTAATGAGATGCTTTTTTTTAAGATAGCGGTAACGAAGTTACTTTTGTAAATAAATAATGAATTGGTAACCAGTTACACTTTTTCTGTAATAGTAACTATAAAAATACTTGCTTTTTCAGTTACTTTGGAAATGTAGTTCGAAAGTATTTTTTTTTCCAAAATTAACACATTTTATTGTTTTTGAAACGTTTTTTTTTCATTTTCACTGTTTACATTGTGGTGTGGGTAGTTTTAAAATTGAAATTCTTCTTTACTCTGGAATAAATTTTTTTCTATAATCTATAGAAACATAGTTAGAAAAAACAAAATTAAGTTCCAGAATTAATATTTTCTGGTTAAAAATGTTATTTTTTGGTTGAAAATTGAAGTATTCTGTTCAAAATTGAAAGATTTGGTTAGAAAATCACTCTATTCAATTAAAAATGCAACTGTTTTGTTGAAAATTCAACTATTTTCACATAAAATGTAACTATTCATTGAAAACGTAGTTTTTTGATAAAAAAGCATTTTTGCCGGTTGAAATTTCAGTTCTTTTGTTGACAATTAATCGGGTTTTGTTGAGCATGCAACTATATTGTTTGAAATGGATTTGAAATTATTATTTACACCTAAAAACGTTTCAATTTTAATTCAGAAACAGTTGAATTAAACCAAAAAATACGAATTTTCAACACAACTGTACCTTTTTCAACCACATTGTTGAATTTTGAAGCCAAAAGACCAATTCTCTATGAAACAGTTAAATATTCTATACAAAAATCGTTAAATTTTCAACCCAAAAAGATTAGTTGTTAACTTAATATTTACATTTTGAAACAAAGAGATAAAATTTTAACAAAAATATAACAGATACATTTTCAGTATAAAAAACTAATATTTAACTAAAAGAAAAAGACATTTTTAAAGGAATAGTTCAGTTTTTAAGCAGATACGACATTTTAAATAAAATGGTGAATCTTCAAACAAGCGAACAAAATTTTTAATTAAGGAATTGCGAATCTTCAAGAAAGAAAGGCGATTTTAAAAGGTTGAATGAATCCGCAAAACGGCGAGTTTTCAATCAAATAGTTAAATCTTTTACCAAAAAAAGTTAAATTTTCAACAAAACAGTTTTATTTTTAACCAAGGAAAATTAATTAAGTTGCTACTAAAACAGAAAAATCGTCAAACGAAAAAGACGAATTTTTTGACAAAATTGTTGAATTTTCGATTAAAAATATACATAAATCAAGAAAAAATAAAACCAAATATTTGAATTTTCAACTAAAAAAGATCAATGGTTAATCAAAAATGGAATAGTTAAATTTTCAGTTCAAAAAATTAATTTTCCAAAAAAAAAATTAATTTTTGACAGATTAGTTCATCTTTCAACAAAATATTTGAATTTTCAACCAAGAAATGACTTCACATTAAAAAATTTAATAGTTTAATTTTCAACTAAATCTGTTTGATTTTCAAAAAAATAGAATATTTGAATTTTCAGTTAGGAAAATTAATTTTCAAACAAAAAATAATAATATTCCACAAAATAGTTATATCTTCAACCAGTAAAATGGATATATATATATATATATATATATATATTTTTTTTTTTTTAAAGATTTTTCTTTCACGATAGAAAATTAATGTATTTGCTAGGTTGAAAATTCATATTTTTTATTGAAAATTTAACTAATAGGTTAAAACTTAAAGTCTTTTGTTTCAAATAAACTTTTTAGTCGATAATAAATTATGTTAGTTGAAAATTCATCTCTTTGTTGGAAAATTTTACTATTTTGGTGAAATATCTTATTTTTTGGTTTAACATTAATTTTTTATCTTAAGATTGAACTATAACATTTTTGCTTTTTTGCTGGAAGTTTAACTGTTTGGTTTTAAAATGTAACATTTTTAGGTACAAATTCATCTTTTTCGTATAAAAAATACAAAAATCACGAATCTGAAGCAAAATTGTTACATTTGTGTTAAATTTGTTTTGCTGTTGAAAATTGAGTTTTTACTGAAAATTCTACTATTCTATTTTTGTTTTAAAACTCATATTTTTAGTTGAAGATACTACTATATGGTTAAAAATATCTCTGTTTATTTCAAAAGCTCTTTATTTTCTGAAAAATTCGTCTTTCTTGACAGAAAAGTAATCTTCTTGGTTGAAGATTGATCTTTTTTGTTCATTTTATGCTTATTGTATTTCGTCATTTGAATTTCCTAAGTTTTTATTCCCGAATACTAAAATTCCCAAATATGAAAATTACCGAGTAACATTTCTAAAGTATAAAATACGCCAATAATAATATTACTGATTAATAACATTTTCGAGTAAGAAAATTCTCGAATTGCAGGACAATAAAATTCCAGAATAATAAACTTTTCGATTATGTAATCAAATTCACGAATAATATAATTCCCAATTATAATTATAATAAATTTTTTATATATGCTAAGAAATAAAAACAAAAGTTATTCCATTCCAGCGAGCTTTAACAAGATTTGAAAATTTGATAGTAAATAATATTTTATAGTAAATTATCAAATAAACTTATCTCGTCTGTTGAATAATCTAGCTTGACACCATTTAATTTTCGCGGTCAGAACTTCGACAAAATTTATAATGTAAACAAGACGAGTGTATACGTGAAAGGTCCGAGAGATACTGACCTTTTTTCTCGAATGTCACCAATGTGTTCGATTCCAGCGAGTTGTTACAAAATTTGAAAATTTTGAAAAACTAGTTCCTTTTAAAATTATAACTTACCCATCGCTTAAACTAACTTTGAAAACTTTCTGTTTCAGAACATGCACAAGTCTATAGACTCTAATGACACATCAAACAGTGGCTTATCAGCAACGGCGACAGCGACACCAACACCAACGAACGAAAATTCCGATGAAACCCACGAAAACGGAAGTGGAAGCATCAAGAACGAGGAATCTTCAAATGGTACCGCAAATGAAAACGGAAATGGAAATGGAAATGGAAACGGAAACGGAAACGTAGTTGACCAGACGGGATTGAATTTAAAAATGAGCGCGAAAGAACTTCGAGCAAAGCTAGCAATGCGCAAGAAATATGACCCCAAAAAGGAATCCTTGGGTTTCAAGGACAAATTCGACATCGTGCAAAAATTATAATGATCTATTCCAAATCGCCTCGCGATTCAGACCTCGTACACATACAATATCGTCAGTATTTTATCACAAAGGATTGGACGAGAATTCTCCTATAAAATCGCAACTCCAAAGGAAACTGTCACTGTACATAGATTCAATCTACTTGCTATCTAGACAACGCAATGTTTCTGTTATGGAATATCCTGGACGCATCAAGTGGTAAAAAAGGCGCTTGCGAAGCGAATAAAAACATTACCTCACATTACTTCACGAATGAAGCATTTTACACGCAGACCCGATACGAATTTGGTTCATTTCATACGGAATGATCTCATCTTAATTAATTAACGCTTGTACAATTAAATACTTTACGCTACGTATTCCAGTCATTTCTCGAAAGATGTTTCTATGTCATGTGTGGATTTTTATTATTAGAACATGATCACATCATCTCTTGCTATGAACTCGAAATACAATAATTCACCTGACCAATCGCTTACTCATAAAAGTAATAAGTGGTAAAAAATAAAAAAAATGTCTGTCGGTTTGATAGATTTATTAGAATGCGATCATATACGAGATTATTTTTGCTTATTTGTTATTGCATTTTCTCTCATCAGGATTCTTCTCTTCTAGCTAAGGGAGCGTTCATTAATTATGTAAGCATATCTTACATAAGTTTCCTCTTGTTAATTATTTTTCTAAAGTATAATTATTACAGTTATTTTTTATACTATTATATACTATACATTATATAATTTTTGTATTATTTAATATTTCATATCACGTAAGTTCAGTCAATATTATATAAATTTTATATAAATGTTTCTTAAAACCCTCAAATATTTTTAAATCATGTGGAAATTACTTAAAATATTTTGAAATATTGCGAGAGCCCTTGAAATCTTTGGGAATTTTTTTAAATCTCTTAAATTTTCATACCATATTTTAAATGACACTAAAACTACTCGAAATTCTTCTAAATCTCTCAACATCGGGTAAAATCCTTTAAACTTCGTGGAATGTTTCGAAATATCACGGATTCGCTTGAAGTCTTTGAAATCCCTTAAAATACATCAACATTGTTGGAAATCCTTTAAAATCTCTGAAAGTTGGTTAAAATCCTTGAAATTCCGTGAAATTCATTGAAATCTTTAAAATATGTGGAAATCTTTCCGAATTTCTCGAATTATCTAACCATATTTCAAAAGTCATCAAAATTACGTGAAATCCCTTACAATTCTTCATATCATTCAGAATTTATTTGATATCCCATGAAATCATAGAAACCCCTTGAAATCTCTTAAAATTCATTCACATCCATTCAAATCTTAGGAAATATTTTGAAATCCCGTAAAATCTTATAAAATATTTTCAAATCACACTAAAATCTTCATAATCATATTAAAATCCCCTCCCATTGTTTAAAATTCGTTAAAATACTTCGGTATCATTTGAAATTTCTTAAAAATCGTTTAGGTGACTTTTTTTCAAATATCTTAAAATCTCGAGATCATTTCTGATGCGCGAAAATCGTTTTTAATACCTCGCAATTCCTAAAATTCCGCTGAAATCCTTCGATACTCTTGAAACTTCGTAAAACCACTTGAAATCTGATTAAACTCCTTCAATTCCCTTACCTTGTAAATTTCGAAATCTCGTTCCCAGTGAAAATAATTGATATATAACGTAAAAATGTAAAATCTGACGTAAGAAAGGGGAGGTGTGACGAAAATCTTACTAATCTTTAAAAGGGGAGAGGGATATAAATTAATGGGCGTTCCCTAATATTTCATTTAGGATTTCTAAATTAGAGTCATTGCTTCTTTAACACATTCGATTGATACGATTTCGTGATGTGTGCTTTCAGAGCTGGTCTCTAATTGACAATTGTCTGATTGTCTAATTCTAATTCTAATTTTTGGTCCCAGTTCTAACTAGGAATTAAGTTTTCTTACAGAAGTACATAGACAGGTTTAGAGTTATGTGTGTGATTTTAGTGTGCGATTATATGCAAGGGGAGCAGATTCACCTAATTGTAAGTGAAAGCATCATCACGTTGAAGAGTCGATTGGTTTCAAGTATAGAGAATACAGAGAGTGTATCGTTTCAAAAGTGCCGTAACACTTATTGCTCTTACAGCTTTCGATGCAATCGGCGAAAGAAACTGTAAAGACAGACGACCTTCATCGACGAACTCTATGTCGGTCAGATCGAATTGCGATATTATCGAGCTTGTCGTACCAAATATCGATTCTAAACTTCGTCCGGAAACACAGATTCTAAAACGTACAACATATTTCGCAGTTGTTAAAAATGTACCTTATGAATTCAAATTTTAGCTAAAATTGAGGGCCCGGATCAAAAGAACCGGTTATGACTTTCTGGCGTTCTTCTTTGATATGCGACTCAAGCGTGATCTTCAGTAAATTTTCTTATATAATTCAAATTATTCTTCTTTTTATAATCTCTTTTTCATCGCAATAAGTTTCTTTGATTTGTCGCTGCTCATATTTTTTGTCACATCGACTTAAAAAAGTTGTTATTTGTTGATTGGTTAAAATTTTTGGGAGTATTAGCAGTAATCTTGAATCACTTGTGAAATCTTATAAAACAGTTTCAACAGATCCGTTCGGTGAAACGATAAAGTGTCTAGCATTTGGTACGATTACCTGAAATTTTACAACGAAATTCACTTTTTCGTTACATCTCGAAGAAGAATTTCAGTGTTATCAATTTTTTTGTGATTACGGAAGAATATCTTGATGTCGCTTTCGGCAGAGAACGTTGGAATGTTTCGTTCGAATTATCACGTAACACTGATTGACTTTAATCGATATTAAACTGGAAATCATGTTTCCTGTCAATAACTTATAATGGATTTAAGTAACCATTGCAAAGTTAGTTCCAAATAGTTGTCTGCGGTAAGGTTATTCTAAAGAAGTAAAGTTTGAAGAAAGAATGTTGAGAATCTATGTTTCTTTTAAAAAAATTGACGTTAATATCTTACTGTTAGTTTTATATGTCAGAACAAGATGCAAAAATGTTATTGTTTATTTTCTGCATCTGATCAAACGGAAAATACTTGAAGGCCGTATCCAGTTATTAGTGTCATGTATGAATATGAGTTAGTTAAGATTACGAGTTTATAAATAAAAAGTGAGATACTTAAAAATTAAGCATCAGTATTGTATATAAAGCATTTGTTTAGTGTAAATGTACTAAATAAATAAATGTAAATACCATTATTCTGCATAAGGAGAGTTCATCTATTCAAAATATGATTTCTTTATTTTTAGATATTTAAGATTTGTGAAGATAAACAATTAAAAATCAGCTTAGTAACTTGTCTACGAAAAAGCATATTCGTGGTTATTTTGTGTTATTTTTTTTAAAGATTAGAAGATAATTTCCGGAACATTTGTTACAAGGTTAGATGCCTTTTAATTTTTTCCCCTCTATTACCTGGGGGCATTTATTGTTTTGTATGCAGTGAGCCGATTAACGATTGTTACGGTTGTTGAATATCACACCATAACACTAAAGAACGACTCGCGTGCGCTCTTCTTATAAAGTGATTATCATTAAATTTGTGTTTATAGTCTAACGATACCTTTTCACGGATTAAGTAACACGCATTAAAGCATATTAACATCAGTAACTTATTCAGTTGAAAAAAAGATTTATTCCAGACAAACCAAAAAGATTCCTAAAAAATTTGTAACGTAATGTCTACCGAAAATCGGATTGCTTCACGTATCATATCGCAAGTGCTTCAAAATATCGTATGTTGTTAAGCTCCGTTCAGCTGGCACCTCCACAACTGAATATCTATATTTTTTATACGCCATAATTTCGGACTAATTTTGGGCGGTAATGCCGATTTTTGGGCTGTTTTATTTATTTTTTAAATCAAAATTTTGGGTGGAGGTGCTGAGTGCTCGAGCAGCTAGCACCTCCAGCATATAAAAACTTTTAAATTTAAAAATCCAATCCTACCTGATTTTCCGGCTATTTTCGGGCTCTTAAAATATAAAAAAACCAAATTTGAAAAAGCAACCCCTATCATTGATAACCAGCCCTCAAATTTGAAAATTAATTTTTTGACAAAACAAGCTATTCTAAAATTTTGAGCTATTTTCGGGCTCTTCAAATATACAAAAATGAAGTTACGTAAATCAACCCCTCACGCTGATAACAACCTTCAATTTTTAAAAATAATTTTTTGACAAAACAATCTATACCAGATTTTCGGGCTATTTTCAGAATCTTCAAATACACAAAAATCAACCCCTATCACAGAAAACTACCCCTCAATTTTGAAAATTAAGTTTCTGTCAAAACAAACTATACCAGATTTTCGGGCTCTTCAAATACAAAAAATGAATTTGCTAAAATCAACCCCTAACGCTGACAACCACCCATCAATTTCGAAAATTAAGTTTCTGTCAAAACAAACTATACCAGAATTTCGGGCTCTTCAAATATACAAAAATCCATTTCCCAAAATCAACCCCTATTACAGACAACCACCCCTTAATTTAAAAAAATAATTTTTTGAGAAAACAATCTATACCAGAATGTTCCCATGGAAAAATTTCCTGAGGCCTTACTCGTACAACTTTATAAGAAAAAAGCGCGGGTTCCGGAAAACCGAATATTCGGCATGCTGGGTTTCTTTTGGTTCCACTTTTGAAAACTACAGAGAAATAACGAAAGGGGTAAAAAAGACACCGAATTGAAAAGAATTTCTGATTTTTATAGTGAATGATTGGCAAACAGTGCATTCAAATTTTTAAGAGTCCCTTAAAAATAAGCAATTTTAGCAATTAACAATTTTAATAATACACACCTTAAAACGTATCGATCTATTGAAATTTCTTCTATAATTTTTCAAAAAATGGGATACATACCAATATCTAAGACACTCACTCTGCGCTTCACAAGGATTTTGTTCAAATTTTATTGGTTTATTTTGAGAAATTGATTTTTGCGTATTTCAAGAGCCCGAAAGTAGCCTTAGATTCCGGTGAAGTCTGTTTTGTCCAAAAATTACTTTTAAAAATTAAGGATGGGTTGCCAGCGTTAGGGGTTGATTTTAGGAAATTCATTTTTGTGTATATGCATATCCCGAAAATAGCACAAAATTCTGATATAGTTTGTTTTGTAAAAAATTTATTTTTCAAAATTGAGGGGTTTGATAGGGATTGACTTTTGCGTATTTCAAGAGCCCGAAAATAGCCCTAAATTCTGGTGAAGTCTGTTTTGTCAAAAAAATATTTTTAAAAGTTGAGTGGTCGTTATCAGAGTTAGGGGTTGGTTTTCGGACATTCATTTTTGTGTATTTGAAGAGCCCGAAAATAGCCCGAAATTCTGGTATAGCTTGTTTTGTCAAAAAATTAATTTTCAAATTTGAGGGTTGATTATCAGTGATAGGTGTTGTTTTTTCGAATTTGGTTTTTTGATATTTTAAGAGATCGAAAATCAGGTGGGATTGGGTTTTTAAATTTTAATGTTTTTATTTACTGGAGGTGCTAGCTGCTCGAGCACTCAGCAAAATTTTGATTTTTGAGAAAAATAAAAGAGCCCCAAAATCGGCATTACCGCCCAAAATTAGCCCATAATTTGCCCAAAATTATGGCATATAAAAATATTTATTTTCCGTTGTGGCGGTTGCTCATCTTAGGCCGAAGAGGAAAAAAATGAACTGTAGAGTTTAATACTTTGCAGTTTAGGATTTAGAAGGTTTTTAAGTAATAAAAAAATATCCTTATATTCCTGGGCAAATTTTTAAATAATTTTGATTTTGAAACAATAATTTTAAGCGAATTTTTATATACTTCCAAACGTAAATAAATGCTGATGTATTTAAAACAATGGAACAATTATTGATTTAAAACTAATAAAAAATAATATAACTTATAATTTAAAATGAATTCAATTTAAAAAAGATTCTTTAATCGTAAAATTATTAATTTTTACCCTAAAATTGCTCATAATAATATATTTATTCTTCAATTTAAAGCATTGAAAATGATAATGTCGATTTACACTTTTCTAACTGAATCTGATTCTTTGAACTGTAAAATTATTTATAAGATTTATAATTTTTCGGTTTGAATTAAATAATTTTTAAACTTCAAATTCGAAAGTACAAAATTCAAGAGTTTCACTGTAAGTACTTTAATTTGCAGTTCAGTCTTTATTACTTCATAATATAAAAAATTTTTAGCTTTAAGAAAGTTGGAATTTTTCTTTTTAACAAATTTACAAACTGACTTCATCCTGCCTTATTATATAAAGAATTTCAACAGCTTTCAAACTTTTCACACGAAACAATTTTAACTCTCATATTTTTAACATCAAAAGATCTTAAGAAATCATCGAAAAACAGGTGGTGACATGCTGACGAGCAGCAATGTAGTTTAAATTAATATTGATCACTTCAGTCTGCTTGAAGATAAGTTCGGCACTTGTAAAGAAGTTATTGTTTTTGCCAGACATAACTATTGTATATTCATTATGTTAAAATACCCAATTTTTTACGTTGATTTGGGATGAATTAAACAGGCATGTTTAAATAGTCGTGGGCGGGGGGGGGGGGGTGGTTGAAAAAACCGGATATTTAAAATTGC
>JAAAKG020148548.1:0-10231 GCA_010014905.2 Druon quercuslanigerum | reverse complement strand
TAATAGCAAAATATCACAGTAAAGGCTTACTGGTTATACACATCTAATTGATTGTGTTAAAGAAACTAAATTTATCTACTAAAATATGGCCAAATTATGCATTTGTTTATTACAATTTTTAAAAAAGAATTAATAATTGTTTAGTTATAACAAAAAATAACTATAGAGAGCGACTCGTAAGACATTCGGAGTTTAGTTCCCTGAAAAAACGAAATCTATATGTTAAAAAATGGTAAAACAATGAATTTGTATATTAAATTTGTTTCAATAAATATAAATTATTTTTTTATTACTTTTGTTAAATAATTTTTTTATAAAACTTGGAAACAACTTTTTAAATATCTGATACTGCTGTACATCATTCAAGACAAGTTCCTTTACAGAGTCTGTGTACTTCGGATAAATTGGATAAATTCCCAAAAAATGGCATCTTCAAAATTAAAAAAAAAATTCTTGGTTAAATATATCAAAATAAAACAACCTTTTGAAAAATATTCTTCGACAGCTTTGTTAGAAATTGCATAATCTCTAATTAAAAATATTCAAAATCGGTCGAATAGTTTGGACTAAAAGTTAATTTGTCCACGGACATCTCATTTGGCCCCACTGTGGGGCCAAACATAGGATTTCTTTGGGCGTATATGCTCTTAAAAAAACAACCTTTAAAGTATATTCAACTACATTACGTGTCAAGACATGCTTCTAACAATTATTTTTAAAAAATTGCAATCTCAATAGTATAATCGAACAATACCGCGCGTTTTTGAAAGAAATGTTGATTTCCTTGCTTGAATTCTTATGGGATATTAAAACGACTCTTACATGTGATCCAACAACTTTTACTGCAAAGGTATGCTTCCCAAAGTTATTGTAAAGGAAGTTCCTACCCTAATAATAAAATAAAATTTCCGTGATTTCAGTTGTTAAGAAGTATCGAGTTCTCAACAACAATGTTTAAGGGTTACTAATGAACCCCTTCAAATAATTTTAACAACGTTTTTTGCTACATAATGTTTTCATTTATTGTTAAGTTATATTTGACCATAACAGTATCATAACATAATCTGCCATGATAAAAGATAAAAGAACCCTTAAAATAAATTTAGCGATACAATTTGTTATGATATATTTTTTAAGTTTATTGTTAATTGAGTTCCGACAAAAATAGTATGTATTATGAAAAAATCTACTGTGTTTTTTGTTGTTAAGAAATATCGATTTCCTCGCTTGAATGTAAGATATGCTGAAACAACACTTGAAATTAATTCAATCACCTTTTTTGATAGGAGATGTTTCTCAAATTTATTTTAAAGTGATTCCTGACTACTAAAATTTATTCGAAATTTCTACTGTGATTTTATATGCTAGGAAATGCTTAAATTACCTTGCTTGAATCTTTAAGGAATGTTAAACAAAATGTGATGGAAATGCAGTTTTCCCGGTAGGGTACACTTCCCCAACTTATTTTCAATTGATATTTATGCGAATAGTTTAATGAAAAAAATCTAGTAAGATTTTTGTTTTTTAGAAATGTCGACTTCCTTGCTGGAATCTTCAAGGGATGATAAGACAACCCAAAAACATCACATCTGCAAGAAATCGAGAATCTAGTATGTTCATGGATACAAAGCTTCTGATTTAGTGGGCCTAATCTACAAAATATAAGGCATGTTGACAAATCTGACAAAAATGTATTGAGAAGGGGTGGATTTATATTTGTGTGTATTTGGTCTGTTTTGGTCTTTCCCTGTCTACTTACCAGCTTGAGGAGGGCTTGAACTTAGTTCGATTTATGACTTTGGTGACTTCTTCCTGATCAACAGAAAAGTAATTTGCAAATAGAATAAAAATCTATTAAGAAAATAATAAGACATTCACCATAATTATGCAACATGTAGGTACACTTAGAGAAATGAGTAATTTAAAATTGCGACTTTGCGTTATCTTGGAATTAGTAGTGAGTCTCTATAAGTATAGGTTGGGTTAGCTTATTAGGTAGAGAAATATAAAAGAGGGTATTACACGCGCAATTCAAACAAGATCCTGAAAGGCCAATAAACGTACGTACGACTTCCACTTTTATTGCTTGTCGTTCCTAGTCCTCTATTTGCAAGGCGAGGCCAGTCGTGCATCCGAAGCGATTATGTACCGACCGATTCAGAAAAGCCTGATTGGTGCAAGTCGCGATCCGGATGCGCCTCACGTGGCAGTATTTTGTGTGAGTACACCATAAGGTAATAGGACCTTCAATGGAAGTCCGAACTCCGAACAATCGAGCAGGCGTGCAGGACACGCGGCTGTCCCCTTCAATCTGTGCAAAAGTCCAGACATCCTCGACAATGGGATTGTGGTATTGATTCCTTCCCCATTGTCGTCGTTCTTTTCTTTCATTGTGTTTACTCCATTCCTACATTACTCGTCTTTGCGAGTAACCGATTTGCGACACTATGAACCCGTCACGACTTTATAGAAAATACGCTTACCCTTTCAATTTCATTGTCTTGAGGCATTTTTTGAAAAGCCTATGTCCAAGCATTGTCACATGTTCTAATTTTTGGCGAATTCTTATTTTGACTTTAAAACGATAAATGACATAATCAGAAACTTCACTTTAAGATGAAATTCTTTTAGGAGAGAAGCGGGTTCGGGATCATCCATTAACTACGTTAACAATTTTCGGCAACCCCCCCCCCCCCTGAAAGTTTATAGCAGCCGCCTGCACCGACCGTGTATGCGTAATAAGTAGTAGTTCTTTTATGATCCGGAGGGAAAATATCGGTCATACTAATCCAACAGATGGCGCCTTGATCAGTTGGTCTGGCTTTTGAATTGAATTGCATTAAGAAAAATCACGAAGGAATAGTAAGGAGTAGTATCCCTGTAAGTGGGGAATGGAACCACAGTCGTCCAAGAATTCGTTAAAGTTTGCCCCGAATGGATAACCAGGGCCAGTTCCGCGCACATGCGCATTGGCGGTTGTCATGACAACACCCGTTGTATATAAAAATTTTGAATATAATAACCCACGACATTTTTTTAACTGAAATTAACTTTATCCCTTATTCAAGTAATCCACAAATGATTATAATAATGCCATCATAGCACTTTCACTTTCTAGATACTTTTCGTATTTTTGAGGTCATTGTCCTTACAGTTTTTTAACTTAGTAACGCGATGCACACCTAAAAAAATAAAAGCATAAAAGAAACATAACCTACGTAAGGATCGAGATGTCAAAATATAACATTGGGGAGTGGCTAGAACACGTGACAGCACAAACAGGACTGCGCATGTGCGCGCAACTGGCCCTGGGTATGCATTCCTGTGAAACATTAACGAATTTTTGGACGTTCCTGGTTTCACCTCTTCATCCCAAACACATAGTGATAACATTTCTTACTATTCCTTCGTGAGAAAAACCAACAATAGTTAAAAACTCGATGCTGTTTGCAAATAAAATAAAATAAAATAAAATGAAAACATAAGAGTAACTTTTAATCATTATTCAAAAAATGAATGAAATTTAATTTGAGATAGATCTTGAAAGTAATTCGAATTTTTGATTTCTATCATTTATTTTGTTAATAGTAATAATTTTATTATTTGTTAGAATTAAACAAAATTATTTATTGTTAAAATTAATATTGTAGCCTATAAAAAAATAATAATATTTGGGATCTTAATGAAAAAAATATTGAAAACATATAGATGATCAGAAGATTAATAAAAACTATCACAATCTTATCAATTACAAGTTTTACAGGAAATATTTTTGAAAAGCAGTGGTAATGGTAATTAAAATTTTCAATGAAATAAATTGTTAAAAAGTCAATGATAAGACTGATAAATAACAAAATGAATGTACTATTATTTAATATGATGTGTATATTTATTAAAATTGAACGGAACATCATATTCACATTTATACAGTTCAATAATTTAATTATTGCTTAACCTTTCAAGCTTTTTTCTCGCTGCATTTAACTTCTCTTAATCTCGAATGTGAAGCGTTTCGCTTTTAGTTAATTCCCGCATTCTCAAACTTAAACTGGTTTGAATCACAATGGCAATCAGTTCCCAAGTATGTTCATCACAAGGAAATATAAATACATTGTTCCTTGTAACGTCATTAAGGACTAAATGATAAACTTATAAGCTTCATCGCTTAATTTAATAATTAAATTAACCTAGAAAATAAATTCAGTTTTTAAAAATTTGTTTATAAATTTGTTTATAAGTTTGTAAATTTGCAAATAGAGATGAAATTAGTAGTTGTAAAATTTTTAACACAAAATTTGAATTTTCAACCAAAAAGTTGAATTTTAAACTAATAAAGATAAATTTTTAAACAAAAGGATTAACTTACTACCAAAAAATACGACTTTTTAATCAAATTCAAGAATTATCAAACAAAAAGTTAAATTTTCAACGAAAAACATAGGCTATTAAATAAAAAGGTCAATTTTCAATCCAAACCATTCATCATCTGGAAACATACTATAAATGTTACCATCTGTAATTTTAGAAAATAATTTTCTCTAAATTCTAAAAGGTTTAACGATATTTTGACTGGGACCCCCCTCCCTTTAACTACTGTAGGTTTAGGTGACCCCCCCCCCCTTATGTTACCTACTGTAGGTTTCGGTATACCCCCCTCCGTTACCTACTGTAGGTTTTGTGGACCCCCCCCCCCTAAAATGGTAAAGTAGTTTATGGGCGATGCCTTATGCGGAGCGCATAATATACACGATGAGCCATTTTAATTTATAATCCCAAATATCATTTAAAAAAATTTATCTACGAATAAATCATTCAGACAAAGGTTGACCAAGACCGAGAGGGGCATTTGACTGTACCATTAATTTTTACCTTGAGGTCAATTTTCAAGGTCAAATGTAGGTAAGACCCTATTCTTAAATGAGAACCTCTATTTTTTATTATGGATTTGACAAGAGCAGGAAATTTCACGTCAAAAATGACCTGTGGAAAAATGGTTCTTGTGACCTTGGAATGGTAAAAAATTACAAATACCATTTTTCCAGAGGTCATTTTTGTCGTGAAATTCCCCGCTCTTTTCAAATCCGCCGTAAAAATAAGAGTTCTCATTTAAGAAAAGGGTCTTACCTCCATTTGACCTTGAAAAGTGACCTCAAGGTAAAAATTGATGGTACAGCCAAATGCCCGCTCGGTTCTGGTCAACGTTTCTCCGAACCATTTCTTCGTAGATAAAGTATTTTAGAAGATATCTGGTCGTTTCTCAGACATTTTTACCTTAATTTTTTACGTTACCAAGGTCACAAAAACCATTTTTCCACAGGTCATTTTTGATGTGAAATTTCCCACTCTTTTCAAATCCGTACTCAAAAATAAGGGTTCTCATTTAAGAAAAGGATCTTAACTCCATTTGACCTTGAAAATTAACCTGAAGGTCAAATTCCCCCTCGGTCCTGGTGAAGCTTTGTCCAAAACCATTTCTTCGTAGATAAAGATCTTAGCTTAGTCTTATATCTAGCCAAAATTGAGTATATGTCAATAAATGTACTTAATTATTAGGTCTTCCACAGAAGTCCAAGAGCATCAACATGTTGGGTAATGTGTGTTTGCAAATTAAAAATAATATTTTAACAATCGAACGAAAAATTTCAATAGAATAGAACATTTATATTCAGTTGTAGTTTTCAGAATAAAATTAGAATTTATTATTGTTTTATAAGGCTGGTCCATGTTAGTCCCGTAGGACTGCGGTTAAAACCAATTGTACTCTGACGACGACTCTAATTTACTGGGTAAGGCCAGGGGACAGGAAAACTGCAGATAAACACCTCCCGAGTCTAGACGGTCTTTGGATAGTGGAGTTTGGAAACAAATATTCGACCCTATTTATCGAATGCACACGGACATACTCGGACATTAAAAGTTTTATTTTGGAACTGATTAGCATCCGAAGCTATGCTCATGCGATATTGCTGTATCAAACATTTCGACCTTTTTCCATTAAAATTTATGACACGTGACATCCTTCGAAAAAGTTAGACGATCAATATTGACCAATTTTCAATAAATTTCAGACAAAATAATACAAGTAACATTTTCACCTTAAAATGAAATATTCATCATAATTAACCTAATTTTTGTACTATTTGATATTGCAATCATAATTACATATAATTGACCTAACTTCACTCGTTCATAATACTGATAATATACTCACTGTAAGAAAAGTGTTTAGTTAACTGAAAAAAATTGGTTGTTAAAACTAAACTTCTTGATTGCTGTAGAAGCAGCAAAACCGTTTGGTAGCACCATCCAAATTATTTTATTTTTACCGTTTGGTTGATTGAAAGAAAAGTTTAGTAGGCTCAACAAAACTTTTTTGTACCAAAAATAAAAGATTTTGTTTTTTTTTAGAAAATACATTTTGTAGAAATAACCGAAATTTTTGGTAATAGTAGCCTTAGCGTTATACATATTGCTAAATGGTCGAAAATTATATCATCTTATTTCGTTATATCTTGTTGGGCAAGGACGAAGACTAAAGATAAAGTTATTGTAAAGGATAGAGTGACTGGAATTAGGAAGCATAATGAGAAGGGATATTTTCATTATAGTGTAAAATACGACAATGAAGAAAATATGCACGGGAAATATAATAATATTCGTAAAAATGAAAAAAAAATTAAGAGGAATAGGATTCAAACGGCTAAATTATAGAAAACTATTAACTATTAACTACATAGAAAAAAATACCAGATTAGAAGTCCTATCCGTAAAAAAAGTCTAGAATTATTAAACAGTTGAAAAGAATAAATGAGCATTAAACAAGGAAAGATGAAGATGGAGCATGATAAATAACGATACAGAACTAAGCAAAAGGAGTGGAGAACTATGAAAATCATAAAGCAAGAATGAAAGTGATAGATTTGTTGAAAAGTGAATGAGGATAGAATGTGAAAAGCAAAACACGTTAAAAGTGTTAAAAAATTGAAAAGAATGGAATTGAGAGTTGATCAAGATTAAAAATAATGAGACATAACAGAAATGTGTAGAATTTTTGAAAACAGAACAGAATTGAAAAAATTGGTCAGACGGGTAAAACTTTTGCAAAGAAGGTGTAGAATAAAATGGAATAACTATCTTTGATGCTCATGGATTAAAAAATATATAAGTTTCTATCAGGTTATAAGCTTATTAAGATATCAATTGTACCGCAATCTTTATATCATATACTCATTGCTTTCGTAATACACTTTGTATATAATTATAAATTATAAATAATTTGATGATGAAAATTGTTCTGCACTTTATTTTTTGAATTGTTGAAATACTTGTGGAGTTGTTTGGGCTGGAGGAAGAGTATTAATTTCTTAAAATTACACACTGTTCTCTCACCTTTTGGTCGTTTGGGTCCCCGAGTTCATGGGCTCATTTGGTGTTCATGTAGCTCCATCGAAACCTGAGCTAATCGGCGCACCGTCCTTTGAGCACGCTTCGCCTGAAGACCCGAGGGCCCCACGAAACCGACCCCGTATTAGTAGTCCGGCCTCAACAGTCTGGGCCTTAGTTTCAAAGAAAACAGAAAAGTCGTCGAATTAAAGATAAACCCAGAACTTCTCTTCTTCTGATCTATTATATTAGTTGAAATTGGTCAATCTGAAGTCTATGTATACCACCTGTTGTGAGCTAGGCTCGAACGCAGACATAATTGTTGGTCCTCTTCCCTCCGCATTGCCCGTTTCAAAGGAGCAGAATTTTATTTTTTATGCATGATTTTTGGATTCAAAAGATTTGAATAGTTAAAAGCGACGAGTTGGTCAAACTCCAAGTGATTACTTTTTGGTAAACATTTTTATTGTTTATTTCGTAATTATTTTATACAATTCTTCATCGTTATATGTATACACATTTTCAGTTAAAACTAAAAATAAGAAAGCAGACTGATGATTAAAAATTTGGATTAAAATTAAATAGCAGTAATTTAGCACGATTGTGCTCTAACTAGTTTGAAACATATCAATTAAGGTACATGATTGTTTTTCTCTCCTGCTTAGAGCGGTTTGCAATTATGCCCGAGCACGAGTATCAAGTCGTTGCTCATAGCGAGCGTCGCTAAATCGAAAAATGGCCTCGGGGAGATTATTTCATTAGGGAGGAAAAAGACCCGTGGTAATCATCCCGATAAGAAGTCCAGTCCCGTGTCTTGCAATTACGCGGAAAACGAGGGCGTGAGACGATCCTGCAACTGAGCCGTTATAAAATTATGTATCATGTTCTTTGTCCCTCTGCAATTTTACGGTGCTTTTTACGGCGGCGTCGGTGCTCCTCGTAAATCGTGCGGCTCCTATGTAATATTCGTTGGAGAGGAGTACAAGCGAGAACGAGAGATTTAACACAGTGGGTGGGAGGGAGGGGGAGGCCCAAAGAGAGATGAAATGAGTCCCATTTGGGATGAGAGTGAAGGGGAGAAAAAATGGAGGGAGGCAGACGAAAAATGTGAATATCAATTATCGGTCTTTTATGAGAACATTACGATACTTTCGTTTTGCTGTAATGAATTGGCTATTGCTCAGAGAGCATGGCTGCGAAATAAGATTTATAACCAGTCCCTCAATGGAAATGGACCATATTTTGGGTTTTGCATAATATGATAACAGGCGCGGCTACAGAAAAGTGACCCAGAGAGGGTGGCGTCGGAAAATTATATACACATAAAAAGCTATGACTAATTAATCGATCTATTGCATAGCAATGACAAATTATAAAATTGCGTACTTGAAAAAAAATTTAATGTCAATATTTAATATTCAACTACAAAAAGAAAGAATTTCAAAGATTAACACGCTTTTAAATTTAAAGTACAGTGAAGTCTGCCCATGCATTGCTATTTCAAATCGCGCAATTCCGACACCTCCCACCACCGCCCTTGTACGGTCTCCTCCGCATCAGGGGCTGACCAATGAAAAAGAGGCCAGAAGAGCGGGAAGCCTTTGTTGTTCAAATTGAGGATTTTAGTTGCTTTTATTTCGTGACACTGAAAGGTTGTCAATCGACAAAATAATTGAATATGGCTGAGAAAATACATTCTATACTGGAAAAATATTAATGTTGAGACCTTTATAACTTACCTTTACGTTTAGAATATTTTCTCCAAAAAGGCGTATGCAGTCCGATGTCAAAAACCATGCTAACCTTTCTGAGATTTGAACCTATCTTACTATTCTACACTTGAAAACTATTAATATTCAAACGTTTATAACTTGTTTTTGCATTAAGGATATTTCCGCCAAAAAGCTGACTGCACTCCTACGTCACACTGCAAAACTCACTATTCCGCGAAATATTTGGGTCGTTTTGTAATTCTATTATATTGATCTTTACTTGGAAAATTGTATTATTTTTAAGATTTTGAAGTTTTTAAGGAAATTTGACAGATTTTAGGGTATTTAGGTGATGTCAAGGTATTTAAAAATATTTTAAAGGATTCAAAAGATTTTAGTTATTTTTGGAAGATTTGAAAGGGTATAAAGATCTATAAGGTTTTAGGATGTTCTTAAAAGATTTCAAGTGATTTCTAAAGGATTTTAACGCATTGAATAGGATCTCAAAAATTTATCTGCACGATAAAAACCTAATGTCCGTAAAAGTTCAATAATATTTAAAAATTAGTAGCATTCCTAACGGTGCATTTAAAAATTAAAAAACTTTGAAACAAATATTTGTGCCAATAAAGTTATGAAGCTAAACACCCTTAGTATCCAGACCTAAGATTTGTAATACCAAAAAATAAGCATTGACTGTCGTTTACATTATGACATGATTTCTAAGCGTTAAAAATAATGAATCCGATCCTAATGGAGCCATTAAAAATTAAACGATTCCAAACTTCGTTTAGATAGAAGTATGTATTCTAAAATTATAATCCTGCAACGGAATCGTTAAAAATTATAGAAAAGGAATAACTTTAAAAACAGTTATAAAACATTTCCAAGCATTCGAATAAATTTGAAAAGTATTATAAATAATCTTTTGCAATATTTAAAATATTAATATGAATTATAATTTTGTTCATTTCTCATTGTATTGTAGTAAAGGTAAGTAAAAAAATCCGGGTGGATTTCTATTACAGTTTTAATTCATTACACATTATTGATGAAAAAAGGTAGAAGAGGATATAAGTTTTTAAACATACTATCCTTTTCCAATCCATTTATTTAATTTTTTATTCTATTCTTTG